>VZSZ01001697.1:92279-102689 GCA_013398815.1 Ibidorhyncha struthersii | reverse complement strand
TCCCTCTGCCTTCGCCCTCCTCCTCCCTGCCTCTCTCGCTCCCTCTTTCTCTCTCCTCCCCCCTTCCTCCCCCTTTCCATAACTCAAAAGCTTGTCAGGCTGGTTCCAGACTGCTGGCGCCAGGCTTCACTCCAGGAAAAAAATAAAGCAAAAGAGAAAGGCATGCAAGGCAAAACAGCCCCGCCACATGAACACACATCAAACCAGCCCTTTATCTCCCCGGAATGCTCTCCCCGCTGCAGAGCTCCCTACCCCGGCCCGACACACGCGTGCTCGCGCGCAGAGGCGCGCTCCCCATCCCCGTAACCCTAATGCAGCACCGCCTGGCTGCGAGCGCACACGCCCCGGCACAGAAAAGCGAAGGAGCAAATACAAGATCTATTATTTATCAGTGTTATCAATTATTTAGAGCCCCGGCGCAGGGAAGGGTTGGGGAGAGGAGGCCTTGGCGGAGGCAGCTTTTACCCCAGCAATTCAGGCGAGGGGCTTCTGCCCCGACCCACCTCCCCGCTGTCCCCGGCTCCTGCCCGCCAGCGGGATGATGGGGTGTTTTCAGCACCGTCCCTTGCATCTCACCCTGCTGATAGGGGGTTGTTTCTTACCCCAATCCTTCCTGCCTTCAACTGAGCAGGGCTTCCTCCCCACAGCAAGCCCCAATACCCAGCTCCAGGGGCACCCCAGTCCTGGGGGGCAGCAGACCCGGTGCCCAAGTGAGGGCGGCACCAGCCCACATGCCGGGCAGCTGCCGTAAGCTGAGGGCTCTTGCACGCAGGGACCCAGCACCCTGCCTCCTCGCCCAGGGAACTGGTCAGCCCCCAATAATGTGAATTTTGGCATCGACATGCACTTTCTCTGGCACTTCCAGCAGCATTCTCCCTGTTCGGTGGTGCATGCCTCCACCCCACCTCTCCCCACAGCCTGGAGGACACACCACACTGCTCATCGCCACCCCCAGACTGCAGCGGTGGCCGGTGCAGGGCTCTGGAGCCCCAAGTCACCTCGCATCCAGCCAGCCCTGATGGAGCTATGCCGGTTCAGGGCCGGAGGAGGAAAGCATCCATGGCTTTCCATCTCATGGGGGTTTCATAGAATCACAGAATCGTTTACGTTGGAAAAGACCTTGAAGATCATCAAGTCCAACCGTTTCAGGTCAGGTCTTGATCCCAAAAGATCAAAACCAACATCCCAAACCCAAGACCCAGCCAGGCTTCAGGAGGAAGACTAAACAAGACTTCACAGCCCCTTGCTGCTCTGTTTTCTCTTGGATTTTGGAGCAAACCCCAGCCCACCATCTTTGTGATGCTGCTGGCAAAGGGTCCCAGTCACCAGGCAGGTGACACTGATGGGCACGGGTTTGTTCATGGGCCATTGCTGCAAGCTCCCAGATGGCTACCGCAGCCTCCCCACGAGGTAGCCGCCTTTCAGCGGCAGATCGCACTAAAGTAGCTACAGTGGGAACGTGTGATGAGGTGGGTGTGCTAAGAAGATTTTTTTTGGCAGACTTCAGGATGACTTTATTGCTCACAAGTTCTCGAGTCATGGCTGAGTAACACACTCATCGCATGTCTGAAACAAAAAAAAAATCCCTTACCCCAGCACAAAATAAATAGCCTGGACAAAGCATGTTTGCTTTGCTCCCCTTCCCTGCTCCGGCTTTGCTCGGCCAGGGGCTGCGAAGCTCCCACATGGGCTGCAGGCAGCTGCTGCCTATGAGCCCTGATATTCCCCCTGTGGTTTGGAAAGAGAGATGAGCAGAGGCTCCCACCAGACATGCACACGAGCATCATCCCCTTCACGAGACATCCCCCAATGGGTCCCCTTCCCAGCCGATGGGTCAGGTACCTGAGGAAGAGCAGCATCATCCACTCCGTTGGGATCTCTGGGAAAATCACTCCAATCTGGGTGGCTGAATCAGACCCACCAAGCTCAGACTTTTGCAGTGGAAGATGCAACCTCATCCTGCCGTGGCCTCAAATGTTTTCTTCTTGGGGTCAAGACCTCTCCCCCGTGGTGCCATGTCCCCAGCCAAGTGGTGTGAAGGCTCCTGGGCTGGGTGAGGCAAGATTCTTAGATGAACCATGGAGGATAAGTTTCTGAAATGCGTCTGCTGGTTTGGATGCTTCTGGGTGCCAAGAGGGTGCAGAGAGCCGTCTTGTCTAAGGACAGAAGCATCCCCACCTCTGGTGCCTTCAACTCCAAGAAACCAGTAGCTGCTCTCGAAAAGCAACCACCATATTTCTAACCTGGAAGGAAAACTGTTATCATCTGCTCCAACTGAGTCAACAGTGGGCGATCAAATCCCTGCAGCAACTCAGAGCAATCAAAAGGTATTAACTACCTACCTAAGGCCATGGGTGCAAAGAGGGAGCCCTCCTCTTTCCCAGGTAGGGAAATGAAGATGAAGAGGGATGAAGAGGGACAAAATGACAAGGTCACTTGGGAAGTGTTGCCGGAGAGATGAGAACAGACCCCAGGACCTGAGGCTTCTGCTGTGCCGTTTCCAAGCCTTCACACCCACCCTGACCTACCCCTGGGTCAACCCCTGCTGTCCCACAGCCCCACAGACCTTACAGAGCCCTGATGACTTCTGAACCTCCCTCCACTGGAGAGAGGTGAAGGTCAGGAGCATGAGCTCCTCCAGATGTTGGCTTTTGGGTGCCAAAAGCTTCACGAGCTGCTCTCCAGCCCCAACGGAAGACTTCAACTGGGGTGGAAAAATCTTCCCCTTCAGTAAAGAAAGAGTAGGAGTTGCTCTCTGCCACTTACTGTCCCAGTTATCCCACACCAAAGGCTAAGGACAGATGAGAACTAGTTGGAAGAAGGGGGAAACAACCAAATTATTAATACCATTCCATTTTAATGGGTTCAAAAGGGACATTTTCATTTTTTTTTATTTTGAAACACAACATTCCAGAAAAAAAAAAAAAGTCCTTAAATTTGCTGTTCCTCCTCCTGAAAGAGCATATCTTGGGGAGGAAAACAGGGCAGCTTAGAGAAGGGAGAAATTTCACTGAAGATTGAGGGGGGAAAGCGTAAGGACAGGAGGAACCCTTCATTTAGAAATGTCATAGACGGTTTTGTGAAGAAGAGAAAAATCCCATTACATTAAGAATTTTTCATGAAAACTTTGTGTGTGTTTGTTTGTTGAAGTCTGGGNGGCAGATTTTCATTCCACATTTTGTCCTATAGCCAAAAAAAAAAAAAAAGAAAAAAGTCATCCGTCCCTGGGCACAGCTGAGAGCGCTTGAAGGGACAGCAGCTACCCTGGGACGGCTTGTGCCGCTTCTCGACAGGTGGCCCTGATCGTGGTGACACCGCCGGCTCGCACTACGTGCCGGAGAAGGTTGGAAGGATGCAATCCACCCCACGCTGCCTTTAAACAAACCCGGGGAGCCGGGTCAGCAGTACATCATGGTAGACCTGCAGCGAGCCAGAGCTGATGATCACCAGATCGGGGCCACTTCTTTGCAGCCAGTTCCTGGCACACGTGGATGCAGACGCCCAAGAGCATCCTTGGCCGCACGTGGCTGGTCAGTGGCTCCTGGCCGAGCTCCCGAGCTTCTCCACCGAGTGCATTCACTGCAGTCCCCGACGGGCACCTCTGGAAGCCCCGGTCTGCTGGGGGCGAGCCCTGACCCAGCCCATTCTCCCAGCCCATCCCAAGGGAAAAGCGAGAAGCAGCAATGCCGTTGGGGCAGAGCACGCGGATGCCGCGGCTGGTCCCAGCTGTATCCTTTTCCCATTTCCTTTCCATGCGTGCAACCAGGCTCCCCGCTCCGCTGAGGTCAGCTCCGGCTATTCTCTCCTCTGTTTCCCCTGCTCCTGCCATGCACTTCCCATCTCCCTTTGATATTTCACCTTTGCTGCGTCATTCCCCTGTGCCACTCTGGGGCTTGGGTTCACATGGACGTGCTGTTCCCCGCTGTCGTTAATGAGTCGAGATGGGGCCGAGCCTCACCGTTGGGGACCGCTTGTGCCGGGCAGCACACAAAATAACCTGGCTTGCACAGATAAGCGTTCAGCTGAACAAGCACGAGCCCAAAAGCTGAGTTTGCACCAACAGCCTCGAGCAGCACAAGAGTAAGAGGGGGAAATGCCATGAAAAATAATGAGCTGGGAGGAAACAAAGGCTGGGCAAAACGGGAGCGTTTCCAGCAGACGGAGATGGCCAAATCCGGCGATGTGCTCACAGTGCTGGGCTTAACCAAAGCTGAGCAGGACCTGGACCTGGCCTGGGTCGGGCAGAGGAGCTGTCTCGTGTTGGCCACCCACTGCCCCAACGCTGCTGAATCAAGGGAAAGCCCGTCTCACGTGGGGACAGATCTCTCCTGGGCATTAGAGATGGGACATCCCAGCACCCACTCAGCTGACACAGGGAGCAGCAATCTGCCGCAGCACATGCAAAATCCCCAGCGGGGTTTGGGACCGAGCAGCTTCCTCGTGCTCCCACAAAGCCCCAGGGAATTAAATGCCGAAGAGAGCAGCTGGGCTCCTCCCCAGGCGGAGTGACCGCCATGCTCACACACGCCCCGTTTCGGCTAACCGTCCTTTCCACTGAGGAGCCACAATGTTGAACAAAAACGTCCCCGCTGGCCTCCAGCACTGCCTGCCCGCGCTCCCCACATGGCACCGGGCCAAACCCGTTAACAAAAGACGACTGAAAGGAGAGCACACATTAACTCCGTGGTGGATTTCCCTCAATGGACCCCAGTGAGGAGCATCATCCACCCCACCACGGCAGAGCCTGGGCCAGCAAGCGCCGGTGGCACAGGGTACTCACCCACCAGGGCAGCCACAGGGATGGGGTCACTTTGAGCTGCCCAAACCCGTCGTGTCCCCAGGACACCACTCCAGCTCTCTGCCACCGACAGCCGACATCTGCCGGCGACCTCCTGGACATGGACTACAGCCGAGCCATGTCAGCAAGACAAGATGCCGTGCAGGTGCTGCTCCCTGTGGTTTTAGGGAGGAGATGGGGGGAATCTCATGACATGAGAGTCTGGAAGAGGGGCCTGACCCCCGGTTATAGATTTTTGCGTGTTTTGATGGCAGTCACTGACAAATGCTCACAAATACATTTCTTTGGAGGAGCACAAGCTTAGAGATGAGAGCGCTGAGGGAAGGCTGCACGCCTTCTCCCTGTGCACCCCTGCCCAGCTGCTCCTTTCAGCAGAGGCTCGGCTAGCCCAGGTCACATCCCACCCCGCTCCGGGGGTGCTCTGCAACCGGGGATCACAAATGGTCCCATTCTGCTCTGCAGGTGGTTCCCAGTGAAGAGCGGTGCCGCAGGGTGAGACCTCGAGCACTTGCTTTGCCAAGTGGCTTTAAAGCTTCTCCGTCCCCTCGGACTGTATCACCTCTGCCACTGCCTGGGGAGGGACTAGCATGTCCCCAGGCTGTCCCCTCCTATGTCCTTTTCAATCAGTAAGCGCTCACACGGTCATGGATGTGCTCCCAAACCATCACAGACAGCGCTCATCACCTGAAGTCCCTATTGGATATGATCTGTAGGGGAAAACCCCCTCAATGCACACTCCACCCTTCTTTTAGCTCACTGATGTTCAGGACAGGGTTGATGCCTTCAAACGCCGGCACAACCACCTCTCAGCCTGGACCTTGGGGGTCCTTCAGGAGCAAGGAAGGGGCTGAGAGACAAGAGATGTAGAAGAAAATTGTCCACAATGGCTTGTGGACCTGGCTGCCCGTAACTCCAACCCAACTCTGGACGGTGATGGTCTCCCAGCCCATTCCAAGGGGCAGAAGGGAACAGGCACCATTTTGTGTTTTCAGACTCAAAAATAGCGTTCAAATGAGTCACAGGGATTTTTGTACCTCTCCTGGAGGCCTTACATTCATTCATTTTTCCTTTCTTTTGTCATTTTCGATAACCTGAAATATTAGTCAGCTGGACTGAATCTGCAGGTTTTGCTCACCACCTCCTAAGGAAAATACAGCCAAAAAATACACCAAAACTGCGTGGCCAGCCCCGAGCATTCAGAGCTCCTAACCCTTTCCAGACCCTGAAAAAATCAGGGAACAGCCTTTTAAATAATGAGATTTGCAAAGAAAAAAAGAAAAAAAAAGAAAGAAAGGAGATCAGTTGGCTTGCTTTTATTTCCCTGTTGGTTTTTGAGCCTGTAGGCCACTCTGACGTCACACGGCTAAGCTCGTCTCTGTAACCATGAGGTAACAAAGCCTTAAACCAGCAAACCCCCCTTGCCAGAGCTCTGCAATCACCCGGCTTCAAAAAAAAAAAAAAAAAAAGAAAGGAAAGAAAAGAAGGAAATGCTAGGAGCTGAGGGAAATCTCAAGAGGTTTGGAGGACCTCTCATAGGACTGAGAGGAGCATCAGTGGGCAAAGCAGAGTGAGTGGTGCGCTCAAAAGCCCCTCTCCACCCGTGGAGTGATGGAAAGCTGGGGAAGGGGGTTTTTGGAGCAGGGCTGTGAACATCGCTGAGCACTGGTGTTGCTGTGGCGCGTGGCTGGCTCACTCTTGGCAATCAAGGACAGTCCCAGGAAAGTGAAAAGACTTCCAGCACATCTCAGCAATTTCTCTGTGCTCCCAAAGGAAGCGTGTTTATTGGAAGCCATATTCTGCATAAATAGCCCTTTCCTGCTGTTCCCACAAACTCAGACTAAAATAATTTCCTAGGCTTCAGGACGCCAACCCACAGCTTCCTAGATGGACGTGCAGAGCTCAACCTTGAGCAAGAGACCAAAGACATCCCCAAAATCCTGCCCAGAGCCCACCCAGCTCTCCCAAAGCGGAGGTTTTACATTCTCTCCCCAGCAGTGCTTGTATCAACTTCCAACCACTTCAACGCATTACTCCTCCCTTGCTTTCCTTTGGGGGTCTCAAAGCCCCCTGCAACCTCAGGCCCATTCACCCTCCACACGTGCCCCAGAAGGAAGCATGACCCCAAGCCGCTGCTCACCACACCAAGAGCAAGGAGCAGCTTGCTCAACGGCCCAGGCAGTGCCCGCTGGCAGATAAAGCGGTCTTCAGGCCCCGAAGGACTGGTGTGCAAGGGGAACAGCAGAGATGGAGGCAGTCAAGCGGTAGAGCTCTCCCACCCCACCCCGATGTAGGACTGAGAGCTGCTCCAGAGCTGGGAGCTGGTGATGGGATGGGTCCCTGTTCACACCAGAAGGACATGAAGGTCCCCTGAAGGGCCCATGCAGCAGCACACTGGGGGCTGCAAGGGAGAGGTGCGGTGCTGCAGGTCCAGCCCTGCCCAGGGCAAGGACTGGGGTAGGGTCCCCCCTCCCCAGTTCTGCAGCCCAGCACAGGGTCCCACTAGCCAACAGACGGCTGGAGGGGTCCCTGCCTGCACCACTGCTGGCTCTGCTACCGGCCCTCTTCGGCTACATCGTCTAGGTTGGGACTCGGCTGGGACAGGCTGGACCTGCACAACACGGTCCTCAGCCCGCATCCAGCAGCCTCAGCAACAAAACCACTTGAAGACCATGACCATGGTGGTGAAAACCACCGCGCATGTGGCCCAGCCATCCCCAGAAGAGCCCTTGCCCTGTCTTCTGAGGCCAAGCAGCCCGTGGGTGTTGCGTGCCGAGCTGCCGTCCTTGAGTTTAGGGCAGGATTTGGAAACGTCTCTGTCTGAAGCTGCTTGGGGGATGAAGGCAGAGGGACTGCAGCGCTCTGGAATGGGAAATGGGCAGGACACAGTTAACGCCTGGTTCCTCATGCAGGATCAGGAGGAACTTGGCTTCATATTTCATGTGTGGGATGTTGCAAGAGGACAAGGAGCCCTGAACCCCAGCGGCATGCATTCCCCCAGCTGGGTCGCGGCAGCCGTGGGGAGGAAACCACGACGTGCCCCTGGCTCCACAGCCACTCGGCCGAGGGCAGGAGCCTCCTTATCAGCACAGAGGGCACCACCAGCGAAGGACAGTGCCACCATGCCAAGAGATGCCGAAGCCATACCGACTCCAGGGTGGCATCGAGATGCCGGCAATACCATAAACCGCAGCCGAGCGGTTGGGGGCTGCCGGTGGAGCAGCCCCGTGCGTGGCGTGGAGCTGGGGGCTTCGCACCGCCCGGCTCCCCGGCTCTTGAAAGCAAATACAAAGGCTGGGCTCCCCCAGCCCTGGCTGATGCTCGACCTCTCCGTTGTCCTCGCTGCACGCCTGTCCCAGTTCCAGCAGCCGGTTGCTACAGCAACTGAGCTCTGACTAATCATTTGCGCAATGACCTTTTTTCCCCCCAGAGAGAGGGAGGGAGGGAGGGAGGGAGATGGAGAGGAGGGAGGGAGAGAGGGGAGGAGAGGCAAAGCAAGCGGAGGTTAGCAAGAAAAAGCAGCCAGGGAGAATGNAGGGGGAGAGGAAAGTGGGTGTTGAATGGGTTCTCCCCCCATCCCAGCTCTGTGCTTGAGAAAGGATGGATGGGGGCAAAGACGGCTGCCAGCGGGCAAAGCGCCTTGCTGGGACTGTTTCCATGGGTGAGGGGGTGGGGGGACTCCAAACGGGGCCGACGCCGCAGCCCTCCTCCTCCCTCCTCCCCACCTCACCCCAACCCCGGCCACCGCCGAAGGGCCAGAAGTCAAGAATTTGGCTCTGCCTCACCACCGAGCGCCTGCAAAGGGTTGGCCAGCCCCGGGTTAGCCTGGCTCGAGCATCCCGTGCACGAAACCTCACCGGTAGGTAGTGCTTGGGGAAGCTACACCAGGGCTGAGCTGAGCTAAAAAATCCCGTGTCAGCATTACACTGAGGGGGAGCACAGCCGGACTCTGCTGAGCCATGAGAACCAGCCTGGGAAGAAACCTGAGCCCAGCTCCAGCGGCTCCGATGGTGTTACTGGGAGGGCTTCGCTCCCACGTCTACTGCCTTCACAGCTGGGCGAGACCAGGGTCAGGTCTGGCTCCAGCTCCAAAACAGAGTAAATAATGCAAAAGCTTCATTCTGCCCAGCTCTGAAGAGCACACGTGAGATCACATCTTACTGACTTGGTAGGAGAAAACAGTTTAAGAGGCTGCACATTGCTCCTCACGCCAGCTGGCACTTAGAAAACAGAAGCTGGTGAAACCAAAAAAGCAGTGGCAAGGGGGTCCTCACCATGGGGTGGATGGCTGCCCCACCAGTCCCCAGTTTTCATGCAGAAGGATTTGGGCTTTTTGCCAATTGGATCAGAAAACAGTCACATCTGACCTTGACCAACTGCAAAGTACTAAGCCAGCTGAGATGGACAATATCAGAGATCCCTGGTGACCAAGAGCAGAAATCTATGGAGATTCACAGAGCAACGGGTTGGCTATTTGGAAAGAAATGGAAGTTTGAAGAAAACAAAATGTTTTTGTGGACAGATATTCCACAACAGAGCCTGATAAACTGCAGTACTGTTGTGTGAATTGGAGGAGGAGGAGGAGAAGGAGAACGAGGACTTGGTATGACTAACGAGTAAACCAAAGACGAACGAGCTATATCCTGAATGGTGCTGAGCGCACATTGCTCACATGCAACTCCAGCTGACACATGCTGGAGTTCAGGACAGGGAATTCTTGTTGGGTAAGACAAAATATCATTCAAACAGCCTTTACGGTGGTCTTGCCTGGTCTGCCCTTGCCTTGTCTTTCTGCACCAAAGACGGACCCTTTCCTTAAGGAAGCTCAAAGTCCTTGCACCAAACATCCAAAAGGTCTTGGAGCCAACTCACCTCTTTCAGCTTACCATGCTTCCCTCTGCCCATGAAAATAAAGCAAAGGACAGGACACTCCTAGCAGGCATTCCCCAGCTACTTTGTACAGCTAGAAAATGTAAAGCAAGGCTCCCTAAATCATCTGCAATTTATTTAAGGCACATAAAGGAGAGGTCAGGTTGCAAGGAATACTCTGCATGCAGCAAGCACCAACGTATTTCCCTTATCAGCACGACGTGGCACCTACAGAAATTCCCCCTGCACCGTCTTCCCAAACTTGGAGAAACCAACAGGAGGGTTTGCATCGAGCCCGTACCAGTGCCTACACTACGCAGGGCGTTGCAGGCAGCCACGGCTTGCTCTGCTTGAGCTTGAGCAGATCAAAGCCATGTCAAGCCCAATGTAATAAGTGCTGCTGAATGGCAAGATACGTTAACTCAGGCTTGGCGCTACGTGGCCGTGGTCACAGGGCTTGTCGATCCAGCCCAAGCTCACTCCGGCCTCCAATCCATCTTGTAGATGAAGCTGGGGCCGCCGTGAGTCTGAAACACAGCAATAAAACTCCTTTCCACCTCTTGTTGGTTAAATCGCTCTGCAGCTTGCAGAACTCCACCAAGGACAATTATTTCCAGCATGTGCCGTGCATGAATGCTGCGAGCAAAACGGAGCTGGAGTTTCATCATAGCCTGTCTTTGTGTGCAGAGAAAAGAAGGAGAAAAAAAAAATAGAGGGGGGGGGGGGGGAAGGGACCTGGAAGGGGG
>VZSZ01001697.1:59731-92197 GCA_013398815.1 Ibidorhyncha struthersii | reverse complement strand
GCTCTGCTCTTGCTCAACCCGACACCGAGAATGAGGAAGCGGAGGAGACAGGCGGGGGAGGCGGAGGAACGGTCAAGCTGAAGACAAACAGCCTCTGAGCCGGGCGGCTTGGAAAGCATTGCGAGCGAGAAGGCACGGGAGCAAGGAGCGGGCTGTGTCCTGCACCGGAGCCCCCTCCCTGTCCCCATCTGGGCTGGGGTGCCCTGTGGCCATCACCCACGCTCTGGGTTTTGATAACCTGAGTCCAGGTCTTAAAGGAGATGGTCTCCAGCATGGAGATCTGCAAAGCCTCGCTGCGTTGCCAGCCCAGATCCCACGTACCCAGGCTGTGGCCGGCGATGGCCGAGCACCCATCCGCTGCGCTGCCCTGCCCAGGTGCCTCCGCGGCGCACGGGGACGGCGGAGCCCTCGGCGGGCAGAGCCGTGCCATGCCGTGCCGGCCGCAGCCAGCCAGCTCTCCCCCTTGCTTGGTTGGAGCCGGCTTTCAGCACAGTCGGCAGCTCAGCAGCTCGCCTCCGCGCTCTACAATACCAGGAACCACCTTCACTGCAAATGGGAGTTGGCGTAAAAAATTAAACCCCAGCCAAGTGTGAGATGTTCCAGGCGGTTCCATGTGCCCAGGGCTGGTCCTCTCCCATCCCAACACCCTGCACCTTGCCGCTCTGGGAAACGCACACCTCACCTCCCCTCGTCCCATATGCCGATGGCCGCTGTCGCCTTCCCTGTCCTGCTGTCCCCATCTATGCATGTGGGCTGGTCTGTCCTTGTCTCGCCCTGGGGGAGGAAGAAATCCAGCTGAAGGGAGCCCAGCATCTGCACAGCCCCACTGGTGACAGACCAACACCCCAACGTGATACTCGCCTGCTGATTTGCCCTTCCACCTTGAGACGCCAGCAAGGAGGTACCTTGATCTCATCCCTCTTACAGCAAAGGATACTTAGCAGAGACATGAAGGGATGTGCCCGAGGCCAGGGAGTACAGAGAACCAGGCAGAGGATTGTTTAAATTTCTTTATAACATGTAATATTAGCTCTACCCCAGTCACAAGGGATGGTCAGAAGACTGTGACCTATCAGTTCAGGACAACCCCACAGTGGCTGCCCAGCTCTCAGGCAGTGCTTGCCCCGAGCATCACCAGGGATGCAGGCACTGAGCACCTTCCCGGCCAGCCAGCCCAGGATCCCACCCGGCTTGTAACCCTCCCACCATGCAACACAATCAGCCCACACTGTGCAGGGACCCGGGAAGAAACTTGGCTTATATGGAAAGGAGTGAATGCAAGGTTGGGGGAATACATTGGTTTAATTTCTGTTAAAACCACACCTTGAATTTGCCCAGCACAGAGCATGTGTGGAAGATCCCTAGAGGGGTTCACATAACTTGAAGGAAGATCAGAAACCATGGCCCGTAAGGCAAACCCCACACCGAGTCTCAAATCTCTCCAGGTCCAGCAGGAAATGGGAACCAAGACAATGAGATGCTCACTTCCCCAGTTCCTGGAGGTTCACACCAGTGGCTTGCCCATGGGGATGGGGATGGAGCAGTTTGGGGGTCACCATATCTCCGTGAACGCGTGCTACCCCAGCTGCCCACCTGCCCAGCAGCCCAAGGTGAGGGGGGCTATGGCAGAAGGGAAATGAAAGGAGAGGTTCCCTTCTCAGGATGGGAAGGGCCGTTGCTGGGTTCGATGAAACCCATGGGAAAGCGTTTGCTCTTTCCCAAGAGAAGTGGCAAATCCCAAGGGACCAGCCCTTCAGGAGGGCCAGGGAGGCAACCAAAGCTAGAGAGGCACAAGACAGGAGAGGGAAAACCCAGCAGACTCTGGGAAAAATGGAGTTTTCTTTCCCTTCTGCAAGGCTGGAGCTGGGGTGAGGAAGCCTTTACCCGCCCTGTCCAGGCATGGCAGCAGCAGAGCCCACCGGAGGAGATGCCGTGGGAAGGTGGGTGAGCGGGGGGCCCCGTGCAATCGCCTGCAGCAAGTGGCAATTCCAGTAAGTTTACACCTAGCTCGCATTTGGTCCCAGAGGCATTTTACATTGAGAGCATCCCTGGAAGGGATGATCTGCTGCCAAAAACCCACAAGCTCCGCCTGCCTGGATTTTGGAGAGGAAGGCGGGTTGTTTGCATTTCCAGTTTGGCTGGGAAACTGGAAAAATACAGACCCGAGAAGCCAGTTCCCCCCAGACCATCACCTCCCCCAAAAATCCACCAGTCTCCAACTCAGAAAGATGCTGGACTGGCACTGGTGGGGACCCGTGCTCCGCAGCGGGAGGCTGGGGACATTTGGAGGCGAGGTGGCTCTGTGGTGAGCATGGACCAGGGAGGGCTTTTGGAAATGGGGCCGAGGGAAGAGCAAATGTGCCAGGATGGGGTCTGGGGGCACCAGCCCGACACCTCTGTCCACCATTGAGTCGCTTGTGGGACCCAGCGAGGAACGAGCCCCTCAGAGCAACAGCATTGGGTTTAAATAAATAAATACAATTGTGCTGAAAGGGGAAAAGGGAAAAAAAAAAAAAAAAGAAAAGAAAAGAAATAAAGGATGTGCCTCTCCAGTGCCTCCTCCTCTCCCAGAAACCTGTGTGCTATGCAAATATATGTAAATGAGACATGGAAGGGGGGATGAAACTGGCTTTCTAAACCAGCGTGGTTTTAGACTGGGAAGCGTTGGAGGCAGCCTGCTGGAAAGTTGAGGCAGAAATAGCTATGCCATGAGAGGGACGAGCAATGACGACTGGAGGGTACATGTCCCAAAATGCCTTTGGCAGCGGGATCGGCTCCCGCAGAACCAGCAAAATACAGCACCAAACCTCCCTCTCGACACCCCGATTCAGCAGCCGATCTTAAAGCACTCCCGAAATCCCCCTTCCCTCCAGCCCTGGGCTGGAANAAAAAAAAAAAAAAAAAAAAAAAAAAAAAAAAAAAAGGAGAAAACTTGCTTTGCTGCTGTTGTTTGCAATTCCCCCCCGCAAATCCCGGGAAGGGATGGCAAAAAGCACTGCAATGCGTGGAAACCCAGGCAGCTCGGTCCAAAGCAGGGGACGGCCAACACGGGCAGCCCGGGGTGGTGCTCCCCAGGGTGGGCACTTTCCCCAGGGACTGCTTAAGGAGTGACATCTTTCTTACATGAAGAATGGGATCATACAAATTTCAGGTCGTTTGTTCCAGGCAATTTATCCACCCAAGTATTGCCTTGTGCGGTAACATTTTCTCAAGGGGTTTCTGCAGAGAAGCAGGTGAAATCTAGAAAGTCTGAAGGCTTCGGGGTGTAAACACCATTTGCCTGAGCAATGCTGCTCACGTTGATAGTCAACGCCTGAGCGTTTTTTGCTCAGAAACAGGAGGGGTTTTTGTGTTAAACACTCCCTGCTCACGAACAGACCTGGCTGGAGCAAAAGCCCCTTTCCTGCCTCCTGACCCAGCACAGGATTTTTCCAAAAATAGCTCAGATGCTGTAAGCTCAATGGAAAGTTTGGGATGGACTGCCAGTGTCCCGGGCAGCCCCGCGATTCCTCTCAGCATCCATGGGATGCGGTCAGGAAGTCACCTCCTGTGACTGCAGGGCTTTCAAAACCCACCCCAGGCACTGGCGATGGTGGGCGGTGAGGACAGCAGAGAGGGGATGGTATCAGCACCGTCAGAGTAGTTCTTCATGCACCTTGAGACCAAAGGCGTGACATGGGGGTCTGCTCCATATCCCACAGTGGGATGTGGAGGAGTAGGATATCTGCAAAGGGCACTGGGAAAGACTCTGGCTCTCTGGTGCGAGTCCGTGTGAGATGGCCATCTGTGATCACCTCTCCAGTGCCTCTGCCACTCTTTGCAACCTCACATTCCCCCCAAGAAAGTCACGGCGCCGTGTTCAAGACAGCTCCCACAGCCCTGCATCTTACTTTGCCTTTAATTAGACAGGTAAAGCAAAATGAAAAGCAATCTCCAGCGACTCCAACGCCAGTCTCTAGCATGGCGGGCGTTTGCATTTCCACCGTGGGGTTGAGCAGACTGTCAGCAGTGACAGCCCACGTGCACGGGTGCCACACTGTCGTTCAGCGGCGCTGAGAACACAGCAGAGGCACCTTTCATCCGCACACTGCTTTGCGGTCACTGTGGGGTTATCGGGTATGTCCAGCCCTGTCCTGTACCCCAGAACTAACCCCTGACAGATATTATGACTTCAGCATCACACGTCCTCTCGACAGAGGTTCGTTACAGACACTACCTGCTTGGCTGCAGTATCTTGCAGTCCAGCGCCAGCATTTATATACACTGTCCGGGGAAGCTGAAATCCGGGCCATTCCTATGCCACAAACCCAATTCCTTTACTTGACCTGGTCTATAACACAGAGGACAGGTCTGAGCGTCTTTCTCATTGGTGTTTGAGGAAAGAACAAAGCTGCTCTGTCTCTTCCCTGTGTTTTTCTATCCTTTCATCCACCCTTTTTACTGTATTTCCCTGACACCTCTCGGGGAGCTCCTCCAGCACCGGGGCTCTGGCAGGCGTGCCTGCGGTGCCCGTGCTCTCTCCAACCACAGCAGCGTTACACAAACGTTTGGGACACACAAAGGCCTGTGCCAACAGCAGTTTGTGACTCTGTATTAAAAATACAGCCTTAACCCCCCCGTCCCTGAAGAAAGAGGTGCTGTAAAAGTGTTGTGGGGTGGTGAGCCCGGGACAAAGGGACATGAGCTGCTGCTCGCCCAACATCTTCCTGGCCCCCTTCTCCAACTCCTGCTCCCATCTAAGAGCTGCTTATTTCTCCCCCTGCCCACACGGCAAAACCCTGCGAACCTGAAGAATAAAAGGTGCAGACTAGCTGGGATTTCAAATTCTGTGATTAAGGATGGAGGCAATTTCTCCCCTCCCTGGGCTGATAGAGCAGGCAGCAGATGAGGACGGCTTTTTTTTGCATGCTGCCAGCAGCTGAGATAGGCGCTTCTGCCGTCACCAAGCAGAGAGATTATTCTCTGGATCTCCCAGGCTGTTTATCAGGAACACTCACTGCTGCAGCCGTTAAACCAGCTTAAATACCAAAATTAAAAAATAATTAAAAAAAAAAAAAAAAAGAAAATCTCTTCTGTAACCTCAGAAGAGGAGGGATTGGGGAAGGGGAGGTAGAAGCACCCGGGAGGTAAGTTGGGGTCTTAATAAAGCAGCCACATCGCCAGCTCCGGAGGGGCACAGGCAAAATAGGCTCCACAGCCGCAGGCACCGAGATCCCCGTCTGGAGGGAGGGAGCAGCAAAACCCGCTGGCAGGGAACCGAGGGACCTGCCTGCAGCAGGCAGCTGCCAGCCTCAGCCGGTGGGCGCATCGCTGGGAAGGCAGCAGGAAGATTTGGCAGGACTAAGTTGAGGGTGCCTAACGCTGGCGTGTCTCCCTGGCCCTGCCTTCAGCGTCGCGGGGTGGGGAGCCACTGGGAGCGTGCGAGGAGCAGCAGCTTCACACCGCGGCCAGGGTGGCACGGCGCCGGTAGCCGAGGAAGAGCGACAGAGCGATGCTCCCTCCCCACGCACAGCTGGGGTGGGAGCGGCACGTGTCGGGGATAATAAATTGCATGAGAGTTCGGATCTGGGGACTGCACTGGAAGAAAAGGCACGAGGTCCGATTTCCTTGGGCATTCGGAGCCTTTGAAGATCAGAAAGCAGCTAAGTGCAAGGCAGGCTTTCAAGCTGCCAGTGTGGGTTAGTGGTGGGCTTGGGACTCCCCGGGGAGCAAGAGCTGTAGCATCCCGGCTGCCGGGTCGGATCCTGCCTCCCAGCTGCAGGAGGGTAAACAGGAACAGCTCTGTCGACACTGCATGAACACGGTCCTCAATGGGCCCTTAATGAGCATGTGGGCGTGAGCTGGGGAACACCGAGCGGCTGGCTCGAGGCTGGCTGGGTGCTGGCTGGTGTTTGGATCTTCCCAACACGTTTTCCCCTCAAATTCCATCCGGACAACCCGCTGGGGGATGGTCCCACCTCCTGGCATCAGGGGCGCAATGCCCAGGAGTGCCCTTTTTGGGCAGAGGGGTTCCTGCCCCACTTTGGAAGCAGAGTCGGAGTCTGCAAGCTTCCCAACTCCCCTGAAATTCAGGATGACCGAGACCCTTCCCAGGGTTTCTGGCAGGCAGGGAATGTCCCAGCCACTTGCATGAAAGGTTAAGACCACTTTCCAATTAGAGAGGCAGGAGCCATCGCAATAAAGCTCTTCTGAGGGGATATTAATCAGGGCATCTTCCTCTCACGGAAATGCAAATCAGCAGAATGGAAACGGGAGTGATTAGAGCCAGTGAATAACATGGGCACTTCGATCCCAGCTCCGTGAGCAGTGAGGGCCACGAGGGTGCAGGAGAGATGCCCTGGACTCCTGTGCCGGCCCCGGGATGCAGTCAGAGCCATGGGGAACCCATGGGCTCCACCCGGGAATATTCAGCATCGGGTTTTCAGGTCAACGCTAGCACCAAGGCCACAGGAACAGCACCAGTTACAGCAAACTAACCCCCAGCTCTCGGGCCGGCTACAGGATTTTGGTCCATCCTCTCGCACCCTCTCAGGAGGGAGGCTGGAGGAGACCTGGGCAGTGTGGGCACGTGGGTCAGCGACCTGGCAGGAGAGATGGAGAAGACAGCAGCAAGGGCAGCAAGCATCAGAGAAAGGATGTAGAAGGGAAGGAGAGGGGATGAAGAGCAAAAGGAGATGCAGAAAGGGGCCAAAGCGTGGGCCAAGGTGGTGGGGTGCACAGAGCACCTCCCTGCCCGGGGAAGTGCTGCACCGAGTCCAGAGACGGCTCTGCTCCTCGCGGCAGGAGGCATTAGATCCAGCTGAGCTGCTTCAACGCAGCATGCATGTAAATCAGCTGGACAGGCAGAGAGGAGAAAAACAAGGGGGATGAGATAAGAGGATAGAGAGAGGCGCAAGGGGAGGAGGAGGAAGGAGAAAAGGGGAGGGAAGGAGAGGAGCAGGTGTGGAGAGAAAGAGAAGCAAAGAGAGGGCAAAGGGAGAAAGGGAGAGGGAGGAGGAGGAGCGATGGGGAAGCAGAGAGCAGCAGGAGGGCAGGGTGATGGGCCGGGGTCGGTCAGTGCACCGTGGTCCTGCCTGAGCACACACCAGGTGGGGGGCAGCTGCGAGCAGGGGCTCCCACCGCCCCGGGCGGGGTGAACAGGCTGGAGGTGCCAGACCATAACCCAGCCTGGGCCAGGGCATCCTGCTCCTGCTCCTCGGCTTCCAAACCCTGCAGCATTGCCAGGAGCCCACTGAGGTCTGGGATAAAGCAGCACCACGAGGGAGATACATAGTGGCCAAACAAGTCTGCCATCCTATAATCCCTCACATGCAAACGTGATTCCATCAAATCACCTATCCTGAAACCTGATGTACATTTATGATGGGAGAGTTGGTGGGTACCAACCTGGAGGTGAATGCATCTGGGGGATGAAACGACACGGGCACGGCGCTCCTGTAAGTCAGGGATATCTTGCAAAACACAGTGAGTGATTCCTGATAAGCAATAACTGGGCCCTGTCCCTTTCAGCCAGGAAACTCAAAGGCTAAATATTATTATTAAGCCCCTAGGTTGAAGATCAGCAGCTTCATGAGAAGTTCTCGTGACTGGGCAGGACACAAGGATCTCCTGACATCAACACACACTAAGCAACCAATGATGATGCAAATACCATCTGCTGCAATCGTGACATCACGTTTAATTATATAACGAGGGAAGATGTCGCCACATGCAGAGTCCTGACGTCACCAGCAGAGCTGGAAAAAGGCCTGGAGTAGGATGATCAAAAATGATTCCAAAGGAGAAAGATCTCAGCCTGGAAAAGAAGCAGCTAGAGAGGCACATTTGCGGCCTCAAGAAGGCGAGCTGAGATTAATCGCTCTCTGCGTCTCCCAATAAAAGAATTAGGAGATATTCAATAACGTTAAGAGGTAGCAGGTTCAAAAGAAACAAAAGGAGATGGTTCCTCACGTGGTGCGTGGTTAAGCAGTGGAAGTCCTTGCCACAGCTCTCCAGGGATGATTAAAGCTTACATGTTTACGAAAATCAACTAGACAAATTCATGGGAAATCCATTGAGGGGTATTAAAGACAAAATGCCACTGTGGCTTGGGGAGTCCCTGAGCTGCCACGTGCTCGGGGCTGGGGGTGCTGGAGAGATGCATTGGTGCTGGTCATTGTAGCGGGGTGGGCAGGGGACAGCCGGGGCAAGGGACAGCCCTGCTGTGCTGGAGATGACAGACGATGTCTCCAAGTCAGCACACTGAGATCAATACCTTCTGCATCACACCCTAGGCGATCCCAAAATCCCAGCGGCTGGGTGTATGTACACCCCAGTCTTCGGGGGTGCTGAGCCACCCCTCAAGATACAGAGTCCATAAGAGCAGGACCATGCAGTGCCACTATTAATGTCACTGGTTTAACACAACGCGGAGCCACCCTTAACCTCACTCAGTCCGGCACTGGGTTACCCTCACGTCACTTTGCCGAACACCATTTCCCAGGCTGCTGGACTCCACTGGGCTGGACACAGGGGTCTGTCCCTCTGGAGCTTCCCCATGCGCAGCATCCCTTCCACGCGCGCAGAGTCCGTGCACGTAGCAATCCCAATTAAACCAAACTACATCGCAGAGGGGCCTGGCAGCACTGCATTTATCAGCCTGCCTGGAAGGGGCTTGTGCAAGCTGTCCCCCCGGCTGACGGATTAGACAGCAGACAATTAGGTTTCAGACACACACACACGCACGCGCGCAAGCACGCGCAAGCACACGCAGGCACACAAATCCTTTTTCTCCATCCATCTGCAAGGCCGAGGCGGCCGAGCCCAGCTGCGCGGCCGTCCGGTGCTTCTGAAGCTGCGTGCAGCTGAATAAGAACGAGCCCCCGCGCTTCGGCTTTCAGCGCCCGCTCGCAAAATGAGCGAGAGGTCCCCAAAGAGATGACACAATTGCAATGGAAATTATTAACCCTTGGCAGACCGGTTTCACCGCCTCCTCCCCGCTCCGTACCGCTGCAGCCAGCATGGTGGCAAACTCCCACTCTTTGGGTTTCAAGGACAAAGCCGGAGCAAGTTAGTGCTCAGCCAACATCGCAGGGAACAAGCAACCTCCTGCATCTGTGCTCTGAGGCAAGCTGGGCTTTTTTGGAACTTTTTGTGGATTATTTCAGACACACCCCTTCGCTGCTGGGAGATTCCCAGCTCCTGGAAGCGGGGACAGTGTTTCAACATGAGCACCACTTCTGCAAACATCCCACTAAAAGAATCCCCTCTTGATGCCCAAGACCAGAAAGTACGATTGCTACGTGCCGGTCCTAGGCATGGTGCAAGCCAGCGATGCTCCTCGGACTGTCCCTTCCAAGGGCTATCCAGAACAATAATTCAATATTTCAAAATTAATTGAAACATGAAATGGCTAAGATAGAACTGGAACAAGCTGAGGCGGCTCCTCAAAGGCAAAGCCTGCACGTCCGCTCTGGGAGAGGATTTCTGACGGAATCAACAAAACAATGGATAAAGGGAAATCAGTAGATATAATTTATTGGGATTGTCCTAAAGCCTTTGATAAAATCCCACATGAGACGCTATTAAGGAAACCATGCATTACTGGGCGAGATGTAAAATATTGCCAGGGAGCGGGAAGCAGTAAAGTGGCACAAACCAGCGCGGGAGGAGATGGTTAATGCCCTGCTGGGACAGAGGTCGGGGAAGCTGGAGCGTGGCTGTGCTTCCAGCCCAGCTCCTGCCAGCATCAAGAATGGGGAGCTGGGAACCGAGAGCCCCAGGAAGGCAACACTGCAGATGCTCAGGGCACACCAAACCCTTCACGATACAGCCCTTACCTAAAGTCCTTCGCTCCTCCTTCCTTGCTTCCCACTGTCTGCCTGCCCCAGGCTGCCTGTCCTCCAGGGTACAGGGCCATGAGTGGCCCCAGCCTCCTTCCCTCCATCGCTCGCACCTACTTGAGGGAAGATAAGCTGAACATGACACCCAAAAGGACCATGTCAGCCCCTGGCCTCGCTCCTCACACTTGCAGCCCTTGATCTCCCCGTGTCCTTTCAAGACATCTTTCAACTGTCCATCTGGAGAGGAGAAGGCCCTAGGAGAGAAATCTCCCATCCCACGTTAGGAGTGGGACATGCCAGGGAAGGCAGGATCCTCCGGAAACACCACTCTCAGCTGCACAAAGAGCTTTCTAAAAACAGCACCATGTTTTCATTTTTCTTGCAGTTAGCTTCTGAAGAAAGGGACATCAGATGAGAAGAGTCTGTCTTGGTGCCTGGTACTCGCCTCACCCAAGCAGAGGATGCAGCCAGCTCCAAGACAACCGATGCCCAGGTAGAAATGACCACAATGGTAACTCAGCCCATCCTTTAAACCAACACCACCAATTTTTTGAGGTATGTCTTCAGAAAACACAGACATAAACCCTAGTGTTACAAGATACATCATCCACTAAAGTTAGAAGCAGCTCTCCAGATGCAATGGGGGACATCTAAGTGTTTGCCAAGGAAGATTGCTGCTCTCCCTGAGCTCTGATTATTATTAGTAGCATAACAGTGAAGACACAAGGATGGACCTGGTCTCACGGAGCACATCATACAGGAATTTAGGACTGCCTGGAGGCTGCCGTGCTCGTTGCCTGCAAGCAGCCAGCTCTGCCCCATGCACAACCTGCTCCATCTCCAGATCCATTGGCTTTTCACCAGCTCCAGCAGGGCTGGCCCAGAGCCTCATCCTTCCCTTCACCAGAAACCAGCTCCTCAGTTTTCAGCCTAAACTTATTAGTGGGCAGTTTCTAGTCATTTGGTCCTCGGCCAACAATATCCGTCAGTGAAACAGCTCCTCTCCCGCCCCAGTGCTCTGTGTCCCCTGGTCTACCAGATTCTCAAAGCTGAGTTTGCAGTCTCGGGAGATAGGCCATTCAACGCTTCTCCTTGGGGACTTCACCATCATTTCATGTATCAATCCATAAATCACCCCTCCAGGTTTATCATGGACCTGTATGTTTCCCTCTGCAGCACTGAGCAGGGTACCAGGGAGAATTTTCTGATAACTATGCTGCATTTTCCTCTCCTCCTTTCATCCCATTACCCACAGTTATATCCCTTAGGCCACTCTAAATAATTACTCAGCTGGGTGTTTGTGACCTTCAGATATTTGTCCACCCCTGGCTTAAGTGAACTCTTAGCCAAGCTACGCTTAATATTTAGACTGCACAGAGAAACGCTCACGTTCAAAATACTTCCAGGCTATGGAGGTGAAGTTGATAGAAAGGGCTGATCCTGCACCGCTTGCCACAGCTCCGAGGCCATTTTTCAATCCTAGGCAGCTTTCTGCTTCCTCAGTGCAATGCTCTCCCATTAAAAACCCCAATGACTGGAAACCTCCTTGTGCATCCTCCCCCCCCATCCTTAGCCAGGGGAGAAGGGAGCAGAGTTTATATGGGGTAGCTCGCACAGACGTGGGAGATATCCAGATAAAGACATCCAGGCACCTCCTTTGGGAAGAAGAGACAGGTTGTCTGGAAAAAGCCCTTGGAAAATTACAGGGAAGGGAGGAACAGCCCAAGCTGGTCACAAGAGGAGCCAGCCTCCAAAATAACAGCCGACGAGGCCAGGAAGACCCAATGCTTTCTTTTGTGCCAGGAGCATCACTAGCATCGGCAGGGATGCCCGTCCCCCTCCAGCCTCCCAGGGATGAGTGCCTGGGTGAGGTGAGGGTCAGGGCCACAGTAAGGGACAGCGAGACTGGCCCCAGTAATGGAGATTTACTGCTCCAAGCCCTATTAGCTAGGCCATCTGGATACCAAGCATCAGCACGAGTTATTGGAGACCACAGCCTGACATCATACAGGCACAAAGGCAGGGAGATGCGGGAGATGCTGCAACAGCTTCTTCCCATGCAGGAAGACGGTGGGAGCTCCAGGAGGGTTTCTGCTGAAGTAAAATCCCAACAAGGGGAAGGAGAAAGGGAAATGCACACTCAGACACTGCGCAGGCGCTCACAGACACCAACACAAACACGCTGATGTGCAGAGTGCATCTGCACTGCCAGCTCTGTGCACAGGTGCTCATGCCCAGGCGCAGCGCTGGCATCTGCTGCAGAGGCGAGAAAAGGGAGAGATGGACGGAGGAAGAGGAGGAAGAAGCAGGACGAGCTCCCTACCCACAGCACTGCCAGCTTCAGGCATTCACCTGTCATCGCCAAGCCTTAAACAAAGTTACGAGGAGGGTTTAAAAGAGTTTGTGTCTAAAGAGCACTCAGTTGGGGGTGGTTACAGCATATCTGCTGCTTTTCGATGCTTTAGGTCACATTTTCCTTTATTGCTTTTTGCTGTGGCCCCAAGAGTTGGAAAGACCTTTACTTTTTTACTGAAAGCTGAGATCTTCTCATGGCCACAAGACTCTGTGACCTGGACTTTTGAAGTAAGTATTTGCCATCAATAAAGCAAAGAGCATGGGTAGGTGGCACCATTTTGTAGGGCAAACCCCCCAGGACCTGGCACAAGGACATTCTCCTCTCATAGGCCAGCCTGGGTTTCTGTTCCCTTGCAGCGAGCGCGGCCTCAACGGTTAGTCCCAATGTACTCTGCAACAGGCCTCAGTCTGACTCATGGAGGGGAAATGACTCGCTGTGGTTACAAAGCATGACTTTCCCAAAGAGGAAAACAATCCAGCTCATGAAACAAAACCTCTTTGCTTCCTTAAAACTGGGTATCACCTTTCAGGAGACAACAGACAACCCAACCTGACCCACACATGGTCTGGGAAACAAAACCTGGCTTTGCATGGGTTAGAAGAGTGTTTCCACTAAACCTGTGTCAGCCCATGGGATCTCCAGGTACCATCCCAGGTCCTCCACCATGGATGTGACCCTAACCCTGGAGCCATTTCGGTTCTCTGTGGGTGTTGTAGCTACCTCAAAACATCCAGCCCCTACAGAAGAGCGTCCTTCATACATTCCCTTCAGCCCCCCACGCCGGCACCGCAGAGAAATAACCCCCAGCCACTTCGATGGCTCCCAGGAGAGGGGCGATACTGGCTTGAGAAAAATCAAATAGTATGAGGGGAGGAAAGCAAAGAGAGAAAGAAAGGAGGACAGAAATAGGGCCGGGGTGCAGGAGGCTGTCAGACTGGGGCTCCCGCAGGTCTCAGCCCGGCATCGGGCTATTTTCTGCCTTTTCCTCTTCCTTGCCGCCACGTCGCCATGGCAACCCCATCAGCTGAGCGGCTTCGCTTCCCGACTCTGCTTCCCGCTCCATGGGGAGTTTTGTGGTTTGTTTTTTCTGCCCCTTCTTCTCACCCCAATTTCCCGCTCAGGCCCCATCCCAGGGAGGCTCACAGTCAGCAATAGTGACCAGAGACTTACAAGGGGTGCTCATAAGGTCCCCCTCGTGCAGCACAGCCAGGGGACATCACCAGCAGGACCCCCCTGGGCAGCTCTCCCCAGCCCAGGGAGGGGTGATGGCACCCTGCCTGGTGGACCACAGCACCAGCTTTGGGAGCAGAGCCCTGGGGGGTCCCCACACATCTCTCCCTTTCCCTCCCCTCCCCTGGGAAACGCTCTCCCCTTTGGCATCGTCAGCCCTGATGCCTCCAAACGCCTCCCTGTTGCGAAGGGCAGGCATTGAGTTTTTGGGCAGCCCCCCTCCCAGGAACGGCACTGCCGTGGGACGCAGACCTTGCTGGAGAAGACCTGTGCACAAATCAGGTCTCTCTCTGCTGGGGAGAATGCAGATAAACACCATCTGGGTGTAACTCCTCCTTCCATCGGGGTATGTCAGCCTCCAGAGGTCCCCTCCAGCCCTGTTTTCCAGGGCTTAAGGCGGCTAAAGTTCTTATTAAAAAAACTAGCTAAGCCAGAACCATGGGTAATCTTATGGCACTGAGATTCTGGAGCATGTCCCAAGAAGGGCAACGAAGCTGGTGAGGGCTCTAGAGAACAAGAGGGGCAGCTGAGGGAACCGGGGGTGTTCAGCCTGGAGAAAAGGAGGCTGAGGGGAGACCTTATCGCTCTCTACAACTACCTGAAAGGAGGCTGTAAAGAGGTGGAGGTCGGTCTCTTCTCCCAAGGAACAGGCGATAGGACAAGAGGAAATGGCCTCAAGTTGTGCCAGGGAGATTTAGATTGGATATTAGAAAAGATTTCTTCACCGAAAGGGTTATCAGACATTGGAACAGGCTGCCCAGGGCAGTGGGGGAGTCACCATCCCTGGAGGTATTTAAGAGACAGATAGACGTGGCGCGCATGGACATGGGTTAGCGGTGGGTTTGGCAGTATTAGGTTGATGGTTGGACTCTATGATCTTAAAGGTCCCTTCCGACCTAGACGATTCTATGATTCTGACTCCACGGTTTAGAATTAAACAGAGGGAGAGAGATGTAGCAAGGCCATAATAGAGGATGCAGAGGAGCTGGAAGCAGAGACAATGGGAGGAAAGGGGGGAAAAACAAAGTTCCTGCTCTCAGTTCAGACAGCATGTCCAGGTGTGACAAAAGAGCCCTCCACAAGGAATAGGGAGTGTGAGAGCATCCCCTGGCATTAGATATCCTCTTCCACTTAACACCACTACTCTCCTTTCGCCCTATGAAAGCCCCAACCTTAAATACAAAGGAAGGTCTCTGGCCCCTTGAAAGCCTGACTTTGAGGAGACTAGATTCATCTCCGAAGTATAATCTCATCCTCCTTGCCTGGTGTTTGGCCCTGCCGAGCACTGGGCTGGCTCATCCCCAAAGTACCATGAGCTCATCCGCCTGCCCAGCTCCTCGCCAGGACAGAGGAGTCCCTTTGGGGTGTTTTGCATTGGGTTTGGTGCCTTCAGAATAGCTGTGGTTGGAAATCAGAGGCTGGGTTAATCTGACCCTGTCATACATATCAGATGTGCAGCAGAATCAGCCCTCCAGTAAGCGTTACCACGACATTTGGGGAGGGGTTTGTTTGTTGGGGTTTTTTATTTCTTCTCTTTTTTGTAGCAGCATCTGCAGCAGCAGAAGAGGGACGGAGTAAATAGGAACGTGAAGAAACAGCAGTTCTTCCAACAGCCAAATCCCACTGACCCAAAGCCGTTCCCCCCCGGCCCCCAAATCCCAGCTTACACAGGGTCAGACCAAAACCCCGCTGGAGAGGAGCACACCAGCGGAGCTCTGGACAGCTCAGCACAACCCCCGGCACACAGTTATCCCTGCACACATCCACGCCAGGCTCCGCGTTTCTTTATACGCAGAATCACACTGACTTAAGTTTAGGTGCAATTTTGTAGCCGCTTGCTGGGGAGGCCGAGTTTCTTTCAATGTGGTTTAAGTCAATGAGGAGCAGTTTGAAGCTGAAGTGAATTAAGGCTTTCAACCCCAAATACAAGTGCCTGCCTGGAGGAAAGGGGAGGGGAAGGCAGCTCTGCACCACTTTTAGCTAATCCAGTGCAACTCAACTGATATAAATCCGAGAACAGACAAGGCAGCATCCTTTCTCCCTCCTCCTCCTCCCTGTTCTCACTTTTTCTCACCCCTCCTTGCTTCCCGCATCCTCCCCCCATCCCTTCCCTGAAGACTTTCTCTCCTGCTGTTCATCTCTTCCCCGCTTTCTCAGCCCCCCTCCCAGTGCCCACTTGCACGAGGGGGCCGGGAAGCAGTTGGAGATCAAACTCCTGGCAGCGCTGAGGCATCAGCCGTGCCGAGAGCCCGAGACAGCTCCGGAGCAAGGAGGTAAAGGAGTGGGATGAGTGAAAAGCGGGTTGTTTCGGGTGCGAGCAGAGAAACTGCTTGCAGGCTGGGAAGCTCAAGGATATAAGAAGGCAGGGGTGAAAGTCTGCTTTATAGCACCACGCACACACGGAGTCCCTGGGGTTTGTCCCCACGCAGACCTGCCTGTATCCAGCCCCTGCCAGGACATGGGGCAGGGAGAGCCGGAATGCTCAAGCAACTGGTCTGATGGCACAGGACCAGCTCGGCTGGCTCCAGGAGGGAAGCGCCGCGTGGCAGTGGGCATCCCTTGCTTCTCTGTTGTATTCCACAGGGACATCAGACAGCATTTTAAAGCCCAATTTTTAGGGTGTTTAGCAGTCTGTAAGGACTTCTATTAACACAGGGAGATGCATTAACATGCGTGCCACAGGGTGCTTTTAAGGTTTAAAAAGCCCCAAAGTGCCACCTTCCTCTGTCCCTCAAAATAAGTCCGTAGTCCCTCAGACAGACATCTGGAAATAAAGCCGGTTTAATTTCTCCTAGACCTCATCAGCTACTCAGGTGTCAAAGGCTCTGGAAGGAGGACGGCTTCTGGCCCCACACCGCAATGGCAGAGGGTGTGGGTAGCCCCTGTGCACACCAGGAGCCAGCTCCAGATGCTCTTAGCAGCTTCCCTCTGCAAGGGGAAGAGCACAGGAGGATTAAGCAGCTCCAGGACCGGACTTTTGGACCGTATGGGGTTTCTTTGCTGATGCCGAGTATCTGCACCCATCCCCTGGAACCACGAGTGGGGTTTCCCCAGGAGGCTGGGGGAGAGGAGGAGGATGGCAGCCCAACCCCATGGAGCTGCTCAGGGGCTGTTTGGGGGATGCCAAAGCTCTGTGCAAAGGTACCCACCACACTCTGGCTGCTACCACGGACTCACATATCACATAAACAACCTGCACAATGAAAATGCTGCCGGAGCAAAGCCTCACACACCCTGCTCTGTGCCACAAGCTGAGCTGCAAAACCCTCATCCCTGGGTGCTCTTGGCAAAAGGGCAAAGACACCAGATATTTCCAGCGATCCCTGCGGCAGGTTGAGCCGGGAGCACTGTGCCGTTAGTCTCCGTGGTTCACGGCATTGGCTGCTGCCAGCAAAGAAAAGGAGGAACTGAGGGGGGAAGAGCAGAGCAAGCACAGTGGGGGGACAGTTAATTAGAAAAGCTGCCTGAGATGTGGGCTTGCCAGACAAACTTTGGGTTGTCCCTCCATGCCTCATCAATGCAAATGAAGCAGGAGGACCCAGGGAGACATCCCAGGCTCCCTGTTGGGTTTATACCCAGATAACTGGATGACAAGGCTGGCTCCTGGCAGCTCCCAGGGCTCCTGGCACCCTCCGACCCATAGCTGCAGCCTTTTAAAAGTCTCCGCCAGCACCAGCTTGGACCAAGACGTGGAAGTTGCTGCATACTGAACTTGCTGTGCTTGTAAACAATGCAACTCCAGAAAGAAACGTGGTGTGGACAGACTGACATAAAGGAGCCCATGAGCCACTGCAAACATCTCTTCCCTCTCTGCTTCCCTCCAGCCCCCTCAGCATCCATGCACACTGGTCTCCTCCTAGGGACACACAGCCCCGCTCCACCTTGGGACCACTGCAGTGCTGCTGTAGTCTCCTCAGGCACTAAATGCCTCGAAAATGCCAAATCATTATTTTCTACCTAAACATAGGTTCTCCTCAACACTCTCTGCTTGAGCACCCAAAAGAAACCCTTCCCATGACGGAAAAGCAGGGGAATCCGGCCCTCCCTGCGTGGGGTCTGTGCTCCCATTCAGGAGGCATCAGGGTTGGCATGGACATCCCAAGACCAGGGTGCCAGATTTCAGGAAGCTCCAGCTGGAATTACATTAAGCAGGCACGTGCTATGGGTCAGAGAGGAAGGCTGGGCACGTGGGACGGGAAGCCAGATCCCATTCCTGCCTCTGCCCATGACTTCCCCCATGACCGTGGATGCGGCTTAGATGGGGCTTTGAGCAACCTGGTCTAGCGGAAGGTGTCCCTGCCTATGGCAGGGGGGTTGAAACTCAACAATCTTCAAGGTCCCTTCCAACCTAAACCATTTTATGATTCTATAGTAAATTCCAGGGGCAACAGATTTTCAGGCAACTTCTGCTCCCGTTTGAGCGCAGACTTGCCCGAGCAGAGCTTGGTGTGGCAGGCAGGCTGCTAAGCAGGCTGGAAAGCCAAAGCCTCATCAGCACTTTGGTTCCTCACCCTTCTGAAGGGTATCACCGAGGCTGCCTCTCTGCCACCCCATTTCCAGCCTCTTTGTCAGAGGCACTGGGGTGGGAAGGAGATGCTTCACATTGGTGCAGCTCTCCGGGAGCTGCAGGAAAGTCCCTCTCCTCCAAAATGGCTTGGGGGAGGGGAGTCCAGGAAGAGAAGTGATAAAGAAAACCCTCCTTAGAAATAATAACAAAGTGTTTGTACAGAGCCAGGGTGCATTCACGAGTCCTATTCTTTCAAGGGAGGTCAGACATGTCATTTAGGCAGAGTAAAAGACTTCCAGGTTGAAACCCAGCAAAGCTTGCAAGGGACTTTATTTCTCCCTGATGCTCTGGGGCACCTGGAGCCCAAAGCTGCCCTAAGAGGGGCAACATTTATGCTCTAAAATACTGCTGCAGATACAAGGAGCTTGGAAGAAGCAGCAGCAGCGAGAGCCCTAGATCTGCCAAGCCCCCGCACACTGGACGAGGCTGGCCTTTGCTCTCTGCTGTGCTGTCCCCAGTAGTTTTGCAGCTGTCACCCAGCACAGCTTTTTGGAGACCCTTTGGGGCAGGGCAGCAGGGGCGAGCCAGCACCTAATCCTGCAACATCAGCTCCGACCACTCCAGCCCTGACAGCAGCAGCAAGGAGGAATGGAAAAATACAGAAAGGAGCTGAATAAAGCTCCCTCATAAAGGGGCTCAGACCACATTTTGGACCCTATTTCCCACCCTTGGTCCTATTTCCCCACCCTTGCCTTGACAGCTGCACAGTGTCTCCACAGGGAAAGAGCAGATCCGAGCTGCAAACTTTAANAGAGGGAGCGAGCAAGCGAGAGAGTGTCTGACTACAGCCCTAAGGGCTGTCACAACAGATAAAACCTCAGCCAGGCTTCGCAGTTTGAGCTCCTGCACGCTAATGCACAGCAGAGCTAAAAATACCGACGTGTGGAAAAGCAGAGGCTGCTGTTGCTGCCTTTCGAGCTGATCGCGGGCTCCAGCTTCCCGGCCAGCCCAAAGCAGCCAGGTGCACGGCCACAGAGGGGGAACTACAACCCTGGAGAGGGACGGGGGTACCCCGGGGGTCTCCCCCACCACCCAGCCACGGGGCTGGCTCTGCCCACGCCGTGCCTGGCCGAGCCGTCTCGCAGAAAGGGCTGGGTTGGGTTTGTGCTGATGTGAAATAAAAATATCTGGGCCACGCGCTTTCTGCTCTGCGGGCAGAGCGGGATGGCAGTGGAGGGATGGAGCAGCCTTAGGGAGAGGGGACGACGTGTGGAGGAAGGGGAGGATGGAGCCCACAATGAGGAGGACGACACAGCGAGGCTTTGCGAGATGGCGAAGAGGCAGGACAGATCCAGACCCCCATCCCTGGGGCTGCAAAACAAGCAGCCCAGTGCTAATCCCCAAAGTCAGCCTCGTGGAAGATGGGAACGAGCTTGTGGCCGTGTTGCCGTGCTGCCTCCCGATTTATCTGGCCATCTTCTCTACAGCAATCGTTACCCTATCTGAGGCCCAGGAACGGGGACATACTTAACCATGCACTTAAATTCAAGCATGCACTTAAAGTCTATTTTCTTCAATGGAGCTGAAGGACGTGCTCAAGGGTTAGCACGTGATTAGCTGCTTTCAGCAAAGGTCAGTTCTCTGAACCAGGGCTCACTCAGGGCCCCCTTCTCCCAAACCACAGAGGACACTGGGGTGTCCCTAAGCTGTTACATCCCCTCCTGCAAATTCAGACAAAGCCCACTGCTCCTGGGGAAGACCATCCTGCAAAACACTGATTAAACACCAGGCATCAAGCAGTCAACGCGCTTCCCGCAGCAGGTTTGTGTTGTCCCCGTCAGACACCAAGTAGAGCAGCCACCTGCCCAAAGCCCCCAGCTCTGCAGCCCAGGGAGGCCTCGGTCTAATTTTGGAAGCCATCAGGATGGTGAAGACTCGGATGGTCTCCCTCAGCTCACGGCCAAGACTGCATCTCTCGTGTGCTGTGCATGCTCCTGCTTGATCCCACAAGCAGGACAGACAACCATCTCAGGGTCATTTCATCCCAAGACCTGGACCCAAACTCAACCTGGGGGCACTAAAAATAGAGTCTCCAGAGCCCCGGTGTCCTGGCTAACATGCTGCCTTCCTGCACCTTAGAGTGATCAAATCCTTGCCTGTTCATCAAAATCGGGGCAGAGGCTCACCCTCCCCAGTCATCACCCCTGTATCAGCCCTTCGTCACACCTCCTGCATCAGCACTGACCCACCAGTAGAGTTCACAGCCCAATTACCCCATGCATCACCCAATTCCTTTTCTACTCACAATAACATCCAAGGCATCAGCGCAAAGTCCCCACGGATCTGTTTCAAGTTGCATTATCAGCACATTTGGCATTTTCATCATGCTTAGGACACGGTCCCCTACAAAAGGGCCAATTTATCTTGAAAGCAAACCCCTGCCTTAGAGGCTGCCGTTTCCAGCAGGCAGCGGTTGTGCCAACACAGCCTGTGGCAGGGTGGAGAGTCCTGCTAAACCCAACAGCATCCACAACGTCCTATTCTGGGGACAGGGAAGGAACAACAGCCTCAGATCCACCAATAACCCAAATTTCTCAGCACCCAAATTGGTTATTTTCACCGTACCAGTGCAAGCCACAATGGCAGATCGGTTCTTGAATAATAAATATTATTTAGATTAATTAATTGGTATTTCCGCAGTGTGTTGAGGAATTAAGAGGAGGGGGAGGGTGAAGGAGGGGGCAAATCAACAAAAAAAGCGCTACCTAAGCCCAGAGGATGAATACCATGCAGGAAGAGAAGAGCAGGTTTTTATAGTAATTACAACATCAGTATTTATGGATTAGACCAAGAGGATCCCCCCAAGCAGTGACTGCAGCTGGGTTGATCTGCAACCAGCCTCGCCTGCACAGGATGGGACAGGAAAACTCCCTTTCTGATCCCAGTACAACCCATTCAAGCTGAGCATCAGTCACTCACCTGTAATTTGTTTTGCAGCATGACAAACTCCCCAAACATCAAAACTCTGGCTTTTTCCCCCCCCTTCCAAATCAAGTAGACACTTGCCAACCAGCCAGCCCAGCCCCACACTTCTGGTATTTCAAGGGCTCTTCCAGCCCTCTTTTTTGCTGCACACAAGCACATTCGTATTATATCTACACCACATATATAAGCCTTACACATCACCATCCAACTATAACCCAGTGTAGGCAAATATCACAGCACCATCACAAGGTGTCACAAAACCTTTTGACTTCCACAAAGGCCCTGATCCCAGAACCATGGAGTTATGGAAGGGGGGGGGGGGGAAAGAAAAAAGGAAAAAGCCAAACCTCTTCTTTCATTAAAAAGGAAAATTCACAGCCCTCATGGTTAGAGGCAAAGACTTGAAAATATGAGTTCTGAAAACATGGCTCCCAGCCACATAGAAACTGGAAAGCGCACAGAAATCAAGATTTTTCACACAAGTTTTACACCAGACTTTTGATCTGCGGGCAGCAACTGGCATTACAATCACTCTCCTTATTTGCTTACATTTGAGCATACAAAGAGGATAGTTCTCAACAGAGCAGCACTGACAACTCACCACTTTTCCAAACAGAGTCAGCTCCAGCAAAAATCTAGATGTCCATAAGCAGAAACCTCCCATCTAACAACCAGCTGTGATCCCACTGACAAAGAGGCCCAGGGAGATCAGACACCCAGCAGACCCCTTGACCAAGCAAGAACCCCTGCCGCAATCCTACCCACAGCTCTCAAAAAGCCCCAGTTCCTCACCTTTTAGGCTCAGAAGACCACTGGTAACCACCAACACTTCTGCTGAACTACCATGTAGCTTCGCCATCAAGCTTTTAATTGAAAACCCTCTAGAGGCAGTGCTGCACCAGCTGTGGTCACTCAGGATGGTCTCACATCATTAGCAGTCTTGAGGAACCACTTTGCAAAAGGGATGTAAAGGGAAAATACCCACCTGGAGACTCAGAGCTGCCCAGCCCAGGGCCTGAAAGCAGCTCTCCAGTTCGGGCAGATTGATGCCCCAGGTGACCCCATGTTGGCTCCCATGAGGCTGTATTCCTTCCTTACCTCGTGCATCAATTTGGATTGCAAGATCTGTGAGACAAGGAGCATCCAGCATTGGTCCAGCTGCCTGTGGCCCAAAAGTGCTGCTCTAGCAAATGTAAAGAGCAGCTAGATTAGTTTCTAATAAGTATTATCAGACTCATCATCACCAATGTGTCCTTGTTGGTCTTCCCCGACAGAGTGTCCAAGAAAGAGGGGGGCTTTGGGCTTTCATGCCTCACAGTGTTGTCTCCATCAGAGTCACATCCACCAACCAGCACAGGGAGGTCACCCCACAGGGTGGACGCTCCCTTTCCCAGGCTTTGGGGCAAGTCAGCCTACCCCGTCCACTACTCCCAGGGTCAGTGCAACCCTCTCTGCCTCTGCACCCCATCTCCAGCCTCCTGCCCGAGATGTGGAAAACCCAGCGCCATTTCAGAGGCGCATGCTGTCACCGGGGTGAAAAGCCAGGCATTTGGGCAATTCAGAAAACCCCCAAACGTGCCTTCGTCCAAACTCCTAAAGATGCTCCTAAACCGGTGCTGCCTGATGGTGTCAGGGCAGGCTCCCCTTGCACACTCCTGTCCCAAATTCATCAGGCCTCTTCACCAGCTCCGGCCTCTTGAAATTCTGCACACTAATAAAATCCTAACTAATTTACATCCAAGATGGGGAGTGAGTGGCAGCTGTTGCTATAGAAACCCTCTCCCGAGCCCTGGCTCCCGGCTGCAGCGCTGAGACCAGAGACTGGAAGCCAGCTCGGTCCCCAGCCCCGATGGCATTGGGACGTCCCGTGGAGCCCAGCTGGCCCCACACGGGCAGAACCCGGTGCTGCTGCCCAAGGTCCCACTGCAGCAGGGGTGCATGGAGGATGCGGTGGCCACCACCACCACCAGCCAGCTCAGGTGTCCTGTCTTCCTCCAGGCCCTGCCTTTTGCACCCTCCACCACTAAAGGGTCTTCCCTGCCAGCTACCCTTCCCCAAAAGCCTTTAATCTCCTGGAGCCAAGGATCTGCATGACAAACCCTGCAGATTTGGAGAACGCAAAATAAAAAGGACAACAAAGCGGAATTGCTCCCTGAGCTGCCAGACTTCGGGGGAACACAGGAAAACCTGAGCTGAGGAAGGAAACCGACAGAAGGAAAACTTGCGATGTGTTTAACACTTAATATGGCATTTTTTATCTTAAGTTGGACTGATGATTACTCAGGGTACAACCTATGGGGGGGTTAATGCTTTGGACTGATACCAGCACCTTACACAAACCTTCCCTCGCTGCGAGCAGGCTGAGTCCTGGTTTACAGAGGCTTACAGCATGAAACCTGGTCCCATCACCAGGGCTTCACCATTCCCCGGCAGCTTTTCTGGGCATGGAGACATCACATCTCCGTGGTGAAGGGTCCAGGAGTGAGCTTCTTGAGAAGAGACATCATCTCTGCGAGGAAAGGAAGAAAGTAGCTCCCCTTTCACTAAAGCAACCAGTGGATCCAGAACGACTGTCCCACTTCCAGCCTTCACCTTCCAGGTGTTTGGTGCTGGACCCTGAGCTCTGCCAGCAGCACCTGGACACAGATCTGCTCACAGCAGCGCATGGGGGACAGTCAGTGAGTAAATGTGTCTGGTCCCGGATCCTGCTCTCAGTTACACCCATGCAAAGCTGGAGGGAATAAGTTCTTCAGCTGACACATCAGCTGGTGTGTCAAGGAGTGGCAAGCACACACATCCCAGATCCGTGCTGGTAGGGTGAATGTGCTTCCTCCCCCATGGATATATTCCTCAGGTCTTCCCGGGAGCAGGATCCAGCCCACAACACAGGTCCTCCTGGGCCAACCCCCTTTTCCCTTGGCCAAGATGTCAAGGATGTATGAAGGCTGCTCAGCAGAGATGTCTCCCTCGTCTCCTACACACGTGCTGTGCCACATGGGCACCACGAGTCCAGCATCATGGGTGGTGTAAGGCTCCTGGCCCATCACCTTGTCCCCAGGGACGGATGCCCCCGGCGTACCTCGGGAGCTATTTATTCCTCCCTCCAGCCCTCAGCTGCCTGCTCCGTCACGCAGGGAAAAACTGACTCAGACCTTCCTAAGATAAGGCGACCACATCTGCAGCCCAGCTCCCCAGGAATGCAATCAAAATAGCGACCGGCAGCCCAGGAGAGGGAAGGAGGGGACAGAATTTTTCACTGCCTGCTCTGACCCCCTGATGGACCGTTGCCATGGAAAGCCGGCAGCCAGCAGCCCCAGCTGGGGTCCTGCTGAAGGATTTTCCCTGCTTGGCCTGAGGCTAGGGCAAGGGGAAGGGGAAGAAACGCCAGGGGAGAGCTTGCATCTGGCTGCAACAGCCCTCCCCTGCTAGCAGGTGTGGAGCTCACTTCCCTCTTGGCTGGAGCATCCCAAGACAGTTTGTGATCCAGCAGCGGGCTCACACGCTGACGGGCAACGTTTGAAGCCTGGTGCAGGAGCACGGATAATAAACCCAATAAACCCAGCTCCGTATTAATGACAGAGGGATCAGGGAAGGAACAGAGAGGTTGTAACCTAAGACTGGGCTGTCGTCCTCCGAGATGGTGAGGTCTCTGGGGCACCCACCGAGCTCCTCTCCCCTTCAGCCTGTTTCCAGTCCCTCATTTTTGCATGAAGAAATAGGACAGTAATTTCTCTCCTGCAGGGAGAAACAATACAGGAGCTGAAGCCGACCACTTCCAGGCTGCCTGAGCAGACTCACATTTGGGGGAAGATTTGTACAACGTTCTTATTGTGAACCCCCCCCCCCCAGTTGGAGATTGCACCGAGCTGGGCACTGCATGATGGTTTCTTGCCCCAGTGCATTGAGATGAGGTGGAAAAGGCTGGAGCCTGAAACTGCCTACTTATACCAGAGCCTGGATCAGGCACTACAAAATCTGCTGCCAGCAGCCAGCACCCAGAGGAGCCGTCACCCCTCCTGCTGCCTCGCCGGGAGCTGGCAGGAGGGGACGGACAGCTGCTTCTCCATAATCATTTCTCCACCACTGACGACACACTGGAGCTAATTTTCAGAAGACACCTTGGGAAGAAGAATGCATTTACAACAGCCGAAGCACCAGGAAGAACATCTCCTTCCAGAGAACCAAAGATGCACAGCAAAATAAAATGTCGCTTCTTGTTAACTCTTGCCTGTACCTAAGCAAGCAGTACAAAAGTTGCTGGTCAAATCCTGCCCACATTCACAGTCTCGTAGCTTTGCCAATTGTCTCAGCAAGAGGGGGAAAGCGACTGTCTCTTCAGAGACATTACTGATTGAAAACTCTCCCTGAAGGAGGGACCATGTCCCAGTTTGAAGCCAAGACTTGCTCTCTCAGATACCTGCTGAGAGCTTGGTCTCAGTGATCGCTGTTCCTGGCGCCGCTCGGCCGTTCAGCACATGTGTGGCACGCACAGGAGCCCCGGGATGGGGAATGAGGTGCAAAATCTCCTGGGTAGAGATCTCAGCCCTGCTCTGGCTTTGAAAAGCATCCCTGGCCCAGGAGGTGAAAGGAGAGCTGGGGAAGGGGAAGGGAGGGAGAACACCACCTCCGTATTGATCTGACGATATGAAAAGGGTTTTTCTTCTGGTTCCTGAGCTGGAGATGGGAACCTATTGGATAAAAACCTCAGCTCTCCCGCTGCCCTGGTTTCAGCCACTCCAGGCTGCTGTTTAATTAGATGAGCATTAGCAGAAAGGCAGCTGGGCAGCCAGGAGGGGCCCGGCTTTCTGCACCCCACGGACCCCTCTTCGACAGGAGCGTGGTGCTGTCAGAGGCACTGCTCAGCTGTACCCACCGGGGCATTCCCCCGGCTCCTCCGGCAGCCAGGCTGAGGCAGCCGGGAACTGGCCGAGACATGCCAGAGAGCAGACCCTGCTGACCCTTGAGCCATTGAGACCCCATGCAATGTAATTATTAATCCTTTCCCCCCAAATTTCCAGCAGCTACGTGTGAAGCCCAGCAACGGTACAGGGTTTCATCTTGCATCAGCCTCAGGTTTAGCTCAGTAATGACCTGGGAGCCAAGGAGGCTGGAGCGTGGAGCAGGCATTTTTCCTGCCTTCATCCTATCTGGGAGAAATTACAACAAAGTCGTGAAGGATTTGCAGTTATTTTCACACTCCTTTTCCCAGATTAACACATGGATCCACTTTCTGTTCAGCAGTCTGAAAGCGTATTGTTTTGCCTCTGTCGCAACCTTGCACTCCCGCCTCCCAGAGCTTTCCAGCTCTCCACCGATGGGTATGGGATATCAACAGGAATGGAGGAGCTCGTGTTAATTAGCACGCACTTCTTAATTGGGCTGCAAGCTCCCCAGCAAGTCAGTATTTTATCTTCATTTTACAGATCTGGGAGCGCATCGGCAGCAGGAAGATCAAGGGACATGACCAAGGGTGGTCAGCAAGAAGGTGGCAGAGCAATGGAGGGATGCCAGGAGTCCTCCCTGTCCTGTCATCACCTGCACTGAACCCAGCAGTGACATTACCTGGTGACACCTCACCAAAGCACTCTGTTTACAAGGAATAACGGGAAGATCCCAGATTACCCACTTGCATAAATCAGCCTTTTTCCCTTGCTATCAACAGAGCGACACAGATTTAAGGAAACTGGGTTAGATCCACATTTATATTGGGATGTAACACTTGCACAAAGGAGTCCTCCCTGTCCCCATCACCTGCACTGAACCCAGCAGTGACACCTGGTGACACCTCACCCCCAAAGCTCCCCTGACTGTCAGACTGATGCCAAATCCCACCAGGGGAAAGACCCTACCCAGATGGGGCTTTATGTCAAGGTCTTACCAGGGACACAGGGCAAGCTCTCACTACATGTTGTAAAATAAACTTTCCAACAAACCCAAGATGCAGCTGTTTCAGCTGCTTTCAGCAGAAGACATTATCTGTGGAGCAGATAAACTCAGTTCAGCCTTACCTATGGCTCCACAGCCAGCTCCTCCACAGCAGCGTCAGCACTCAGCTAGCTGCTATCAGCACATCTGCAACGCATCCGTGCCGGAGCAAACTTATGCCTGCTGGTTCAGAGGGAGAAAGCCAGAGCTTTTGCATTGTCGTTCTGCCGCAGCGCTCTGGTCTGGCTGGTCTGAACTGGCTGCAGTGGGAGCAGGAACGCGTTGCTCCGGTTTCTCACCCCACCACTGTTTTTCTGTCCTCATCTCTTTCCATGTGTACTCGTTGCCAGCCAGCATGGAAACACATGGGGAATGGAATGGCTGTGAGCTCCCACCTAACAGCGGCACAACGTGGGGCAACAACTAGCTCCCAGGTCTTCTGCAAACCACGGAGTGAAGGGCGGCAAAAGCTGGTGGAGGCAGCTGGGTGAACGTGTAACCCACAGCCAGGCTCTCCAGGGCCAGAAGACATGGAAAACCAGGGCGGATGAAGGAGCAGAGCCTTGGCTTGCATTTCCCCCTCACTGTTACTGTTCCTCATTGCTTTCATGCTGCACCTACCCAGGGGAAGGTGTTAGCTGAGATGCACAACCCACCATGAGAAGCTGCTGTGCTCCATGTGGTCCAACAAGCTCCAACCAGCTTTGTGCTAGGCACCCCCAGGTCTGAGACCCCTACATCTAGCTCAGGAAACAGGCTGAGCAGTATCTATGGGAAATAAGAGGAATCTGGGAGTGGGGAGCAGAAGGGTCAGTCAAAATGGGTGACACCAAACCTATCAGCTCCATGACATGCTGGGATGCCCAATGTTGGCTCTGCAGCTGGTGTCCCCCCGTGCTGGTGGGGAAGTGGGCTCAGGGGATGCCTCCTTCAAGCAAGTCCAAAGGATAAATTTTCCCTGCTGTGTTACAAGACCCAACGCAGCAGCCCACACACATGCCCATGAGGGCAATGCTCCATGCAGACGCGCTTCAACCACAGAACCCCACTGCTGCACACACGAGCACTGGAAACCTTGCACACACAAACCGGTGAGCGCATCCCACCGAGCCGAGGTGGAGCTCCAGCGAGAGCTGCAGAGAGGACTGTGCCTACACCTCCGTGCAAACAACCCATCGGATCCAGGCAACAGTCCACAAGCAGAGCGAGAGCTACAGGCGCCAACGTCCCCCTCCGGCTCCCAGCATGACTCACACCGGTTGCCATGAAGAAGTCAACATTTGCATGCAGCTACCCCACAGTGGAATGAGAGGCTCCTTCAGCTATTTGCCGACTCTCTGGGGGAGGGCAGCGAGCAGCGGGACCTCAGGGGCCAGCACAGTACCAGATGGCATACTCTGGCATTCTCACCAGCATCTCCAGGCTGCCACCAACATGGTCTGTACGGGCAGCATGCCCCAGACGATGCTCCCTGCAAATGAGGTGTTCAAAAGAGAGAAGGGAGTTGGGCACCCAACTCCTATTGGATTTAGTTTTCTTTCAGCTTCTTTAAACTCGCAGCCTCAAAGCTGCCCACCCTCGCCAAGCACCGCGCAGAATTAGCTACACAGGGAGCGATCAATGCCGGTGAGGGAGAAGCGCACGCACGCTCGCACCCACTCAGCACACACCGCTCAGCACAAAGCGAGCGCAAGCGCACAGACCCCAGCCCAAAGCTGCGCTCTGGCAATAGCGAAACCCAGCATATCCGCGGGCAGTTTCTCCCAGCATCGATGCATCGCACGCACAGAGGTGTTCTCCCCAGTACTGCCCCAGCCCCGCAGCGGGATGGCTGCTCCCACAAGCGTGTGAAAAGCCCCGGTTTGGGAGAGAGAGGGTAATTATATGCCAGGGGAGCAGCTGATTCAAACCCTTCCTGACCCCAGGCTGAAGAGTTCTCCTGATCGATCACGAAGATGCTCTTTCATTTTCCTCAAGCGTTTCGCTGACGGATGGAAAAATCAATGTCCCACAGAGGAGTCTGGAGGGGGGTGGAGCAAGGGGAAGAAAGGGAGAGAAAGGGAACAGGGAATGGAAAGGAGGCGAAGGGAGAGGGGAGAGAGGAACACGCCGGGGGAGGCAGGGGCTCCTGGAGGGGGTGGTGGGAAGGAGGGTGGGCTGGCAGCACCTACAGCCACCTCCTGCCCCTGAGGTTTGGGATCTCCTCCCTGGGTGGAGGACCAAGGGCAGAGCAAGGCTTCTCCCAGCTGTATGCCGTGGAGCCAAGGTACTCTGCTCTGAGAGCCCCCGACAGGCTGGTGCCTCCCCACACCGAGCACCACTTCTGCAGTGCTGATGGAGGCCCCCAGTCTGTGCCGTGGGGTCCACCCTGCAGCAACACTGCTGGTTTCCGTGGAAACACCACCCAGTTCCCCCATGGAGACATCCCTGCTACCCACTGTCAGGTATGGGGGAAGAAACCCTCAAGGTCCACAAAGTTTTTGGGTGAAAATTCCCTGTTACCTAGTTTTTCATGAAAATTGCCCTTCTTGGATCCCCCAGCTCTGACCCAATATGTGGGTGCAGACCAAGCACCGTCTTGGGGTGCCACCCTGCCCACGCAGCTCTGCGGGGTGCCCCGGGCTGGGACAGGAATCCCCAGTGCCTCTGTGCCGTCCGACCCTGCGATTCCAGCATCTCGCCAGTCCTGCTGGGCAGAGATGCTGCCAAAAGGGACTTCATCCCTTCGGGGGGGAGGGGGAAATCTTTAAGATTAAGACCTGCACAACTCATTTAGCTCCTCCATTTCGGACTGCTGTGGTTTTCAGAGAGGCAGTTGAGCCTCTCCATTTGTACTCGCCAACTGCAGCCAGTGGAGAAGACACCTGCGAATCTCCCCTCGGGTGAGGGCAAAGCCGGGCCCACACTGCTGGACGCAGATGAAGTGGCAGTTTGCCTCAAACAGTTGGGGTTTTCCAGTGTTTTCTTCCCCACATCCTATTAATAATTAACCCAACTGCAATGAGACCAGCTTTTAAGAGGCTTCACTGCCACGGACTGTGTTACAGTCCCTCTTCCAGGAGCAAAGGTTTGTCAGTTACCACTGGAAACCAGGAAGGCTCCAGTCTCGGCCAGGGATGCCGTCCTCATGGGAACCTGACCCCACCAGGCTGAGCTGACCCATCATGCTGCCAGAGCTGAGGCGACGGAGCCCTGCCGAGGCAGCCCATCCTCAACTTCTTCCCAAAATCCCACCCTCAGTTAGAGATGGCTCGTTGGGCCATTTTAAAATCGCCACCTTCTTCTCCTCCAGGCTGACCTGGGTGCGAGCTCGCCAGGCAGGAGGACAAGCTAATGCTCCCCCTCAAGATGGGATTTGGAGTTTAAAGGACAAAGTCTGGGGGTGGTCTCTGCCCACCAATGCACAACCCCACCCTCTGGCACCTGCGAAATGGCGCGGGAGCAAAGCCAGAGCAGCCCATCGCAGGTCGCTCTGGGGGACATTTTGCAGGATCTCCCTTTCCAAAGGGCAGGGAGCACCTTCCGTATCCCCACAGCTCCCAGCTGCCCATCCGACCGTGCCATGCCAGCCTGGGGACAATGCTCTTGGGCTGCCTGGGGAGGAGGAGCAGGGTTCAAGCCGTCCCCAAAATCTGGGACTTGCATCGAGTGATCTCCCCACCTCCGAACATCCTGCTCAGGAGAAATGCAACCAGAAAACAGGGGGGATGCGATCGAAATGACACTCACAGCCCAACCAGCCCCGTCTCCCGGTAATTGCTTTCCCCCCGCTGGGCTGGGGCCCCGATCCCCAGCCCGGCCCCACGCAGAGCAGCCACACCGGCCGGGCTGGTTGGGGCGGCCGCGGCGCTGCGGGAGGCAGAGCGGGGCCTGCAACAGCCCTGGCAATAAACAGCTTCCACATGCACGCCGCCGCGTTGCCTAACCACCCGCTCCCCGCCCTGACATACCAGCACACTTATTCATCGGCGTGCAAGGGGCTGAAGCGGCGTCGAGGACGCTCGGACCCGGGTGCTCTGGAGCCTGCGAGCTGCAGCCCCTCCTGGGATGGGGTCCCGCCAGCCCCCCACGGTCCCCAGTGATGGGGGTAGCCTAAGGTGCCCATCCCCCAGCTCCAGGGCTGCTGCGGGACCCCCAGGCTAGCAAACACCCACCCTAAGTGTGGACGCCAGTACTGGCAAACCCCCTCGCATCTCCTTTTAATTGGATCCCCAGTTTTCCTCCTTATCCCACGCTGTCCGCATCCCCCTGGCCATCGTGCCGTGCCTCTCCTTGGGTGAGGACCAGAACAAACCCTGGGCTCAAACCCACATCAGCGTGTCCCCCCACCCAGCAACAGTGTCCTGACAACCCCCCCCCCANGCGGGGGGGGGGAAGGGGACAGTGCTCTGCAGAGGCTGCAGCCATGGGGACATTGGGGACACATCACCTGATGACATCCCATTGCTGTCCCATCCCACTGGGGACGGGACAGTCCCGTGCCAGCAGCCTCTGGGGATGCTAAACCCCCTTTGGAGGCAGAGAGCAGGCAGGGCTGGGGCTCGCTGGCATCCCGGCGGGTTTACGAGGAGATTTTTAGCAGCACCAGGAACAGTCCCCAGATTAGAGCTACAGGCTTCAAAAGGAGCTGCCGAGCGCGAGAGCCGAGGGCTGGAGTCATTGCGGCTGAAAAGGGAACGCTGCACATTATAAATAGCTGCCTCACTGGCAGCACATCTGTTTCAGGCAGAGGCTCGGGAAGGCTGTGCGTGTTCTGGTTTGGCTATTTTGGGGGAAAGAGATTTGAAACTCACTCGTTATTATTATTGTTCGCCCAAGAGATGCGAATGATGCCTGTTTCTCCGTTGCCTTTTCAAAACAGAGAGCAAAACGAGGTGAGTTTCAAAGCATGCTGCGGTGTAAGGTTCCCTGGGAGCTGCAGCTCTCGCTGGGACGTGGCGTGTGCACCCCAGTGACACCTAGATGGTGGCACTAAACGAGGCTGGCCAGGGGACAGGGACAGCACAGCCCTTGTCTCTGCTCAGCCACGAGCCACCCTACAGCCTTGGGAAGCCGCGGTGGTGGGAGGGAGACGGGAGCTGGAGGCAGGAATGGGGCCAAGGGTAGGTGTCAAGGCGAGGCTACGAGTGATGTTCCCCAAAATGCCACGGGCACGTCTGCACTCGCCAGACGGGACTGCCTTGTCCCCCCACTGATGCCACCACATCCCCCCATGGCTCTGGCCCGCCCCTGCACCGGAGGAGATGTCAGACCCCCCCCTTGGGACCGACCTTGGTGCAGAAGAGCAAGGCTGGGTGGCAGGATGAAGGCCACAGCCCTGGGGATGCTCTGGCACCACCGGGACAGGGGACAGAGGGATGTCCCAAGCCCGGCTGCCCCATCCCTTGATGGGCCGATGTCCCATGAGAGCCTCCCACCGAGGAGGTGTGGGGCGCTGGTGGAGCGAGTGTGCCCGAGGTGAGTGGAGGAGGATGAAGAGGCGTCCGAGGTCCGGCAGCATCGGAGCAGCCCCACGGCATACAACCCGGCCCGAGCGCTCCCGTACAGCCCAGCAACGGCTCATTAATCACTCGGCACCGCCGCGGGATGGAGGCCCTCGCCGACCGCCGCCAATCCCCGCGCCGTTACCACAGAAACAACCC
>VZSZ01001697.1:30738-55284 GCA_013398815.1 Ibidorhyncha struthersii | reverse complement strand
AAAAAAAAAAAAAAAAAAAAAAAAGCCAACACTGCTTTCCAGGCCTGAACCCCTGACTTCAGTTACAACACGTGTCTATTTATCAGGAGAAAAGCTGGATATTTCTGCTATCACAAGATTATTGCGAGTGCCTGGATTTTTCCCTAACCTCCAGCTAAAATCCTCTGAGCTGACACTCTGAAAATGGAACGGCATACGAAATACGCTCCCTAACTCTCAGAGTTGAAGCCCCCCCTTTTCTCCCAATAAACAATTTTGCATATATTTAAACCTCCTTCCTCTGGTTTCCCAACTCCTCCACCCTCCCCAACAAAGAAATTACGAAAATCCGTCATTTCTCTCTTTTTCCCTTGCACCTCCATCTATCAGCGTTTCAAAGGCAGTCTCCTCGAATGCAGAGCGGAGCAGGAGATGGGCAACGGTAATGGGAATGTGCTCCTGACTGTGCAAACCCACACAGAGAGTGAGGACAGGAGAGACTGCATTTGCATACATATTAAACGAGAGCAGTAAAAAATGCAGACGTGCAAACCATTTGGACATGGCTCGCCTCGGCGATGCGCCCTGCAAGGGAATCAATCTTCTGCGTTCTTAAAGGGAAAAACCTGTTATGGAGCAAAAAGCAAAGCCAGAGAGACGTCCGCTTGCAAACACGGTCGAGGTTGCAAGACAGTCTGACCTTCTGCCTTCGCTCGCAAAGACCTGCTGCGCAAAGGCTGTCACGTAAGAGGGTGAGACCCCGACGGGAGTTTCCACCTCCAACTGCTGCTCCTGACCTGGTTTCAGCAGGGCAGTCTGGTGCCTTTGGTCCTCTTCCCACCATCACCATCACCATCACCATCACCATCACCATCACCATCAGCTGGCAAGACCCCCATCGCGAGCCAACCTCATGGCTGAGCTGGAGCAAGATATTCTCACCTCAACCAAGCCCTCGGGTGAGGGCAGCACAGAGACTTCCCTGAAATGGCCTGAGTCGGGCTCCACAGAAGAAAAAAGTGACACCTGGACATGCTGAAGAAGCCCAACCTCTGCCTCCCAGTACCTTCATCGACTGAACAGTGAGTACTAAGTTTCACATCCCGCTTTGGCCCTGGGTCTGATCCCAGTTACTGCAAGGTCCAGAAAACAAGGCAACAAGCCTGGAGAGCATGACTCCCCAAAACAGCTTTGCTCCCAAGTTTTCGGGAGTTCCTTTTCTGGCCTCATGGAGCTTCACATCTACTGTACCAGACATCGACTGACTGCACCGCACAGGTTACGACAGCAGCATTGCACACAAAAGCAACTCCCGTGGTCACGATCAACCTCGCCCTGGAAAGACCCAACCCAACCTCACCGCCACTTGTCCCAATGCCCTGGATAAGGACGTTCCCAAGATAGGACGTTACACCCAAGGCAACAAGTAAGTACAGTGGAGCTTATGGAGGAGATCATTCCTAAGTGCCTGCAAGGGTACGGATCTAACGAGGCAAATCGCGCAGGCAAACCTACTGATTTCAAAGTCTGCAGGTTCAGATGCATAAAAAGTGCAAAATCAGTAACTTTTATATTGCCACTCAAGGAACCACAAAGATAAAAGCAATATTCTGGGAGTGAAGATGCCATGAATATTTCTCATCTGCACTTATAAGGGATATTTGGGACCAACGGCTTGATTCTGCGTTAGCCTTGTTCAAATGAGATAATTTACATTCCCTGCTGGCTGAAAACAGGCTGTCAACATATTTACTTGTGTCAGGTTTCACTTCCCAACCACAGCGCTAAAAACCACTAGGTGCATGCGGAAAATGAAGGTGGGCAGCAGACCTGTCCGGGACCAGGCAGGGATGGCGAGGATGGGCTCCAGTGCGGACACCGTGGTATGCTGCGTGCCAGAAAAGTGAAAAAGTCCTGCAAGGGAGGGGCACCGAGGTGCATCAGCAGCTGCTGCTTTGCATCACATCCTCCCAGCTTCTCCCTGCAACAGTCCCTTCTGGAAAGACAGGAGCTTGCCAGGTTTGGCTGTCCATCCCTGGGGGTCCCGACGCTGCAGACAGACAACTGGACACACCTCCTCAAGTGTCGTGTCCTGTTAGCGCAGGTACCACCTCCTGCTGACCGAGCCTCACTGCCCAGCAGGGTTTGGCCCGTCTGCTGCTGTGGGAAACACTGTCCGGAGCCTCCCTTCTCCTCCCCTCTCCAGCTACCCCCTACTACGGCCAGATCTAATCTAATCGCCTGCTTCGACGTGGCTGACTCACCCCCGCCTGCCTTTGCACCTATAGCCCAAAGGACACGACAGGGGAACACGCTGCCAGTATCTGCCTGGCAGACCTTCCCCATGGACCTCCAGAAACATCATTTCTTCCAGGTCTACCCAGCCCGGGGTAGCGAGGCAGCATTTAACTGCTGCTTCTCTACCACCCTCCAGCCCCTCCAAATAAGGCAGTCTCAGGGTGGGAAGGCAAATGAAATGGGCTTCCCAGTAGCCTCTCCAGTGCAGGTTCTCTGATGTCTTGTAAGGGTTGAGTTCCCATGCAGCTATCAAGCGCTTGACTCTCTCCTCTTTACCCACCCACCCATTTTCACAAGACTTGCGGGAGCCATACGAGAGCTCTGCCCTTCAGCCAAACGTAATTGAAACTCGTCACTGGGTAAAAGACAGGGGGAGGCGGGAACAAATGGAGAGTGAGACACGTACACACACGTGCACAGACTGGATCATGGAGGCCCTATTCCCTTAAAGAAAGGGGGAAAAAAAAGAAAAAGAAAAAGCCAAAGTAAGACTACAGTGGCAACACGCACCAGCTGAGCTGTTGGTTTGCCTGTACGCCACACAATCCCACCCCTCTGCCTCAGCTGCTGGGGATTTACAGGCACAAATGATCTGGGGAGGGTTGGTTCACCCGCACACGAGTGTTTCTACAGCGCCCTGCGCAAGCCTGGCCCCGTTCCCAATAGCAAGTGACAATTCAGAAACCTTTTGGGCTGTTAATTATGTTGCGATTGAGTTTTTTTGCAATAGCAATGTCCCCATGAAAGGGCAGTGGTGAGAATCTCAAAGAGGGAGCCCAGGGACTTCCACCCAGAAACTGGCCCCCTGCCTTGCCAGAAAAACATGAAGGCAAAAGAAAGTCGAGCTTGACAAAACAACAGAAGAACAACTTATTGAATAGCTGTCATTGGACAAGTATAAATATATTAGTGATTGTGTTGATATTAGGCTCATATCAAAGGAGATTAATTTGATAATTGCCTGTGCAGAGAAAGAAAAGAAAAAACCACAATCAAGACTATTGCCACTGGCACCCAAAATGCCTCCCTTGGTTAAATCAATTTCCCTTTTTAACTTAATTTGAGTTAATAAGAAAGTTATGGTGTAGCCATAATCCAAAACCACCCCCCCCACGCATTTATACCCTTTTTAACTGATCTTATTTTGGCATGGGCCTGACAGCCTGGAGCAACCAAGGGCCAAGGACTTTATTTGTCAGTTCGGGGTAGTTTAAGAGACAGTAGAAAAATGGAATTTCTTTGGCTGAGAAACTTGTCCACGAGCTTCCCCAGTGACACAGCGTGCCACCTCCCACGTGTGCTAGGTCCTCCCGCAGGACACGCGTCCCAGCAGTAGTCAGCGATGTCAAACTCACCCCACAAATGGCCCCAAATGACATTTTTAGAGAGGTTCCGTTATCTGAGACTACAAATTTAGCACCATATAACCGCCTTGGTCTGCAAGATGGTTCCTGCCAATGTCAATGGCGGTGCTGTAGAAGATCAAAGGCAGAGCACAGTCCTTCAGCAACGGCAAACGTTTTGGCTGGTGGGAGAGCAGGGGAGGGAAGCACGGCAAAGCCAGTAGAAATCCCTGCCCTGGGCAGAAGCAGCCCCACTGAACCCCAAAAACCTCCAGAGCAAAAAATTGTTCCTGCCATTTGCCTAAATTAGGCAACCCACATGCACAATTCTTCAGGAATATTCAAGAATCTTTTTTTTATCTGAAAATTTAGCAATAAAAGCATTGCCCTTCTGCCAAAGAGTTAACAGCCCTGAGAGTGAATCGGAGGTCTCGCTTTTGCTGCGGGATTTCTCCCAGTGACACCATGTTCCCACTTGGAGACAAGTTTCTTTGTTTGCTTTTCCCCAGTTATATAAGGGACATAAATTTTTGTTGCAGAGAGAACTCCAGGCAATCTGCATCTCCCTCCAAGTCTGCATCTCCCTCCAAGGCTTCTCGCTATGTTTCGGCTTGAATACTGCTGCCGTTGCTGCAATTTTCCATCTCCTGCCTGTGTCTGCACTAAACCCTCTCCTCTGCCCTGGAAAGCAGGACCCTGCCCCAAACACTGCTCCCCGCCAGATCTAACCCCACGGGAGTGGCCAGAGCTCTTTGCCACCATCCCATCCCATCGCAGAGGCAAAGACATGAGCACAGACGAGCTACAAGACCTTGGGCCGGCACAAGGACGTGCCCAGAGATGCTCCCCTGTGCAAAAGCATCTTGGGAAAGCATGTTGGCAGAGCTCAGGCTTTGCAGCTCAGCTCTTTTCCAACCGATCTCCTCCAGCCCCTGGTTTTGCTCTCCCAGCAGGTCCCTGATCCCCAGCTCCATCACTCAGCGCTGAAGGAATGAGCGAGCCAGGGGAGGGGAGGTCGTGCCGGGAAGGCTCTCGCAACTCTCAGGCGAGGGCTGGGTGCTGTCGGCTGGCCGGCGCCGCATTGCACACATACCAGCAAACCTCAGCCCAGCGGCCCCGGAAGGGGAACGAAGCAGCCAGCAGCAGCTCCCAGGCCAGCAAGGAAGCCTTAACCCCTTCCCCACTACAGCCAAGAGGCTCCTCTAGAGCTAAGAGGCAGCATGTAGAGAGGAATCCACCCTAAGGCCAAGCATCCAAACGCTGCATCACTCCCTCCCTAAAAAAATCCCAGCAATACCCTAAAAAATGCCTGGGAACGCAGCCCTCCTCTACGCCTTCCCATGGCCCGATGGGGAGGCCAGGAAGAATCCTCAACCCTGGCCAAAAGCCATCAACGCTCCCAGCAGCCGGCACAGCCCCAGGCGTCGCAGAGCCCTCCCCGGTGCCCAAGGTACCCCTCCAGTAGGGGTCAGCCCCTGGGAGACCCATGTGCTGGAACATGGTCTCAGCGGCATCCCATGGGGGACCCAGGGACAGTCGCAGCCTGGCAAGGTTGATTCTGCACCCCAGGGAGGGGGCACTTTGAGCCTCTCCGTTCGCAGCACTTAAAATCATGGTGGCGAGGAGGGTTTCTCGTCAACATCAGCAGAGGAGGTGAGTGCTCACCCTTGAGGTGAGGTTTTGCTCTTGAGTCTGTGGGTGTGAATCCCCCTGCGACTCAGGCAGGACTTTGCACAGGGCCACCTGCACCAGTCAAGAGCTGGTTCACACCCTCCGGCACCCAGGGAAATCCCGGCTGTCCCAGCTCCCCCCGGCCCCTTTCTCAGCCTGGTTTCTCTTGATCTCTCCCCGTGAAGGCACTTGGGCTCTGCCCTCCCAGCAAGACAGAGCCGGCACATCGGTCCCCAAAAGCTGGACCAGAAGGAGGTGGCTCATCACCTCCAGAGCAGGTACAAGCACACCTCACCTCTGAAAAAACAACAACCAGGTGTTACTTCAACCCATGCGAATGGATTAAAAATGCCCTGGGCAGGGCTGCACCACCCCAGTCAGAAATCAGCTTGGTCTGAGCAGTCTCCTGACAGAGTTACAACAGCTTAAAAATCGCATTTACGGATCCAACATGACAGCAAACACTTTTCTTCCCAGCCCAGGTAGGATCAGTGAAACCCAGGGCCGAGCCTGTGGCTTTGGCAGGCAGAGAGAGCAGCAGCTCTGGGGCAGGAGGTGTCAGGCAGTCCCACCGCCCCATGGCCGCGCTGCCCTCCCTGCGGAGATCGCATCTCCCTCACCGATATTCAGCTCCGCTCGGTTCGCTCCAGCGCCAGTCCGATCAGATCAGGCCCAACAGGATTAACCACAGAACGCAGCAGTGCCAGCGGAAGGCAGATTTGTCTTTTAAAAAGGAACATACACACACACACCAAAGATCGTGTTAAAGAAACTGCCTCGGTTCAAAAGTTGCCTCCAAATTTAGGTTCTCTAAAATTAAGATTTTGTATTTTTTATAAAATAGAATTAGAGCCTTCATAATAAATTAATAATCAAAGGCCCACAGAAATGTTTCCATAAACTATTTTTTTTATTCCAAAGGAAACCATTTGTTTAAAAGACGCAAGTGTTCCCCTGCAGAGCCCGCACTCCAGTAATTGCAGCATGATGATAGAAAATGGGGCTGGATAGCAAAAATAACTTAAAACTATTCTAAACAACCATGAAGCTGAGTCATCTGTTTCAAAGTCCAAGTGGAGATATCCCAGTGACAGGGCCCACAGAAAATGCTAAGGTGCATAGTTAAAAGGGGAGGGGAGAAACAAAAACAAACAGTAAAAATAGTACAAATTCCTTCAGATACTATTTGTGACAAAAGATGAAAGCTGGGATTTTCATCCTCTTTCCAGCATCTCGACTGCAGCGAAACTCAGGGTTTCATCGCACCAGGCGCTGTGCAACAGGCACCCCTAATGCAACGGTCCCGCGGGTGTAAAACCCGTACTGAATACTGGAGCTTACTGTTCCTCTAAAAAAAAAGAAAATCAAAGGAAAATAAAGGCACCCTCTCCCCAGCTGGGATCAGCCAGTACAACCCCATGAAGAACAGGGGAAGGAAAGGCCAAACCCTGATCTCTCACTCCTTTGTACTCCAGCCTCGCTTGTATACACTGCTATCACGTTACAAAATGTGTAAGTCGCTGTATGAATGGCAAGGTGCCACCGGCATAAATACATTCGTATCTGGACAAAGGATCTGTCCTCACGTCAGGATCTTCATTAAAAATGAGTTTGTAAGCACTTCCCCTCATTCTTTTGGTGCATTTCCACAAAAACAAAAATGTCGCGTTGCGTCAAAGCTGCAAGGACGCCCAACACGAGACCGGACCAAGCGCTTGGTACTTCAAAGCCAGCTGTGCTTCCACAGCACTCCCAGCTTTCCCAGGCTTGTCGAGGCACGGGTTTAAAGTGGTGGCACTTGATGTGGTAGCTAGCTTCACCTAACGATGGGAACATCTAGAGCACAGCCCGGTGCAGCTGCAGTAAGGCCATGGGTAGAGCACGGTGGAGAAATGCAAAGCCCAGGAAAGAAGCTGGGGACGTGCTCTGCAGGACGGTGAGGGCCGCACTGCACCGCACCGCGGGCGCCCGGTGTTTTGGGGAAGAAGCAAGTGCCACAGCCACCAAGAATGAAACCATCATGGCTATTTAAACACAAAGTTGCAGGTGTGGCACCTTGCTCTAAGGGTTTCTTGGTAGATGCTGCTGGAGATGGGCAGTCGTGAAGGGAAGATCCTCAGCAGATTTACTCATGTGTGTTCCTTCCAAGACTTCCAAGAGGGACAGAGCTTGGCAGAGCTGGTCTTAACCAACGTAGCCAGTCCTTTACACACTGCTACCAAGACTAATTCAAAGTTAGTTCAGGTACATAAGGGCACACCAGACCACAGGGATTAACTACATCAGGTTGACAGCATGGCATCTGAAAGTCAACTGGAAGGTGCTTCGAACCAGCGTGCCGATAAAGGCAGCGTTTCCAGCGCTGCTTCACAAGCGGTTCAGCCCTCTGCGTGTGAGGAGCCACGGAGAGAGCAGAGCAGGAGCCTCCCTTGGTGTCCCCCCACGCCCTGGGGCACTACCTTGTGGCTGGGGCTCCAGGGACAATTCAGTTCCGCCGGGGATTTCACAAGCAGTCGACAAAAGCAAGAACCTCAGAAGGAGGTGACAAAATGACGGTAAAGCCTGTGGGAACAAGCAGCCTGTTACGACCGAGGGAGAAGTGACAATGACAAACCTTTCCTCATGCATGCTCGACAAAGGCACACTGGAAATCTGGTGGCCATTCCTGCTGCCGGCACCTCTCTCTCCCAAAACTGTTTCAGATTTCCCTTCTCCTCCTCCAAAAGATCCGACCGCCTTAAATTCTGCCTTGTGCTGCCGTAGCAAGGGAAGGGTTCTTGCTTTCTGCTTACTGATGAGGAACCAACGTCCAAAAAAAAAAAGAGCAGGAATCGGAGGCAAACAGAGTTTGCAGGGAGAGGCCACAGCTTTTATCAGGACAACTGACAGAGCTGGAAAAACAACAGGCTGAATTTGGGGCACAACTGGCTTTCTTCAAGGTCTGTCTATGGTGCATGCAGGAGAAGCCTGTAGTTAAGACAGGGTGTTCCAGTTTTTTTTTTCCTAGGTCTGCACCCTGAGTTAAAAACACCACTGGCTGAAGGGCTGGAAAAAAACAAAGAGTTCAAACAGGAAGGCATCTAAGAGGGGGATTTCCAAAAAGGTGGGGAAGAAACCATCAAAGCAAGATTTCCAAAGAGCTCGGTGCGTGGGGTGCTCGTTGGACAGGGAAAGTTTTTCAAGATCTGACTCCAGGACAACTTCAAGACAACGATACCGTCAATGCGTGAAGCTGCCTGAGTCCCCACTCCAACACAGGTCCAGGTAGGCAGGTGACTAAGCTGGAGTTAAGAACAAAACACAATGGCAAATCTGAACCTCATGTCCCTTCTACACAATGCTCTCATTGTAAAGAAGTCGTAAAGCAGAACTTCCCCTAAACTGATGTACATCTATTTTAACTCTTTTCTTTTTTTTTTAACTCTTTTCTTTTTCTGTTTTCAGCAGGCAGAGGCATGAAAGGGACTCAGCACATGGAGAGACAAGCCTTGCACCTCGATCACCACAATTTGATCCTCCACCTCCCAACAGCCAGGCAGAAAGACTTTGGGCTTTATCCCAGGTCACTGCTGCAGCATGCAAGCACCTTCCCATGTGATGTTACAGCATCCCCCAGGCTTTGCAGAGTCTCCAGGGGTGCTGCCTTTGGGGATCAGACACCTGCTGGGTTTGATGCCTGGCTGGAGGGATGAGGGTCCCTTCATTTGCTGAGAGCATGCAGAAGATGTTCCCTAATAACAAACACCCTGTAGATTTGCCCAGCCTTACCCAGAAGACTGCTCCCTCTCATGCCTAAAGTACGTCCTAGGACGTCACCAGATTCACAGCTCTCACAGTCTCCAGTGTGCCTGTCCTCTGACTGCCCCGAGAAGTGAGGCAGCACTTATTGGTGTTTCACAGATGGGTCACTAGAGGCAGAGAGACAAAGCCCCAATTCCCTACAGCATAAACTCAAAGCACCAGGTTTGATGATTTCATGGTGTTCAGGCACCTGAACCTGTGTCCAGCATCACCCAGAGCAAAGAACCAACCCCAAAATCCCAGAATCCGGGCCGAGAACCCTGACTACTGTCCATCCTTGCCACGTCCCAGCCAGATAAGATTGCTCTCCTAGGTTTCATCCCAGCCTTCACGCTCTGGACTGTCTCAGAGGAGCAGCTTGTGCTGCTCGCAGCACAAAATTCAGCCTTTGATGCCATTGGCACTTCCTCCATTAGTTGCTTTGAAGATTAGGGCCAGAGCCTTAAATTGGATTCAGAAGCTGATGGGGAGCCAATGGAGCAGCTTGAGCTCCCGGTGGCCTAGCCCTTTGGGGAGGTGAGTGGTCATGCTCTGCACCAGCTGGTCCCACCACACTGTTTCTACTTTCAGCTTCTGCTACCAGGCACAGAAGCACAGTCAGCTTGAGCCAAGCAACGGCATCGATACAGTGGACAAAACTGTCCCCAAGCCGGAGGGAAGAAGGCGGCATTTTTGGAAACAAGCATTGCCTGGTCATCACAGCTAGCAAAAAGGCCAGAAAAATTGGGATTCTCCAAACCACACCCACAGTTCAGGGCAGCACAGTGGCAACAGAAGGGAGGGTGTCACTGCTGGCTTCAAAGCCTCGTGTTTTCCAACCTGCTTCCCCTCCATCCTCAGCTTGGCTCAGCTGCTCATACCTGCATCCCACAGCAGCAGCGGCTCTAGTGGTTGGGCCAGCTGGGAATAAGAAACATGCCCATGGGATCTCCATCTCCCCTCCCGCTGAGAAGTCACTCTCCTCCCATCACCGCACATCCCCAGCCTGCCCCTGCCCTACGGTGCTGCCAGACCTGGGGCTGATGGGCAGCAGCAAGAGCAGGGTCTCCTGAGGGTAAGCAGGTAGGATGGAGACCAAGGGCGTCAGGAACATTGGCAGGAGCTCAGAGTAGAAGCGTACAGGCATGTTTTTGGTTCCTCTGTGTGTTTTTCACCAGACCAGTTCTGCAACCACAGTTTAGGTGCTGCACACCCACAAACACGCACAAAGGGACTATCTTTGCTCTAACCTGTACAATTTCAGCACTGAATAGTGCCTGCAGAGTTCCGCACGCAGAGCTCAGGCTCTAGGTTCTCAACAAAACACCCACCTCCCCGGCCACGTCCCCTCCCTGGCCCTCCCAGCCGGGAGCCGTGAAGCAGCACAGCTGGATTTCACCTGCACCCACCACCCAACCCCACAGCATCTGCTAGGGCAGGTGCCTTAGCCCACGTTCCTTCAAAGCCTTTGGAGACTGCCAACTCAGATGATGCTAAGGAGAGAGGCTCAGGGGCCACAAAAAGCCACAGCACCTCTCCAGTCAAGTTGAATCCCCAAAGGAGGGAGGAGATCCACGCACGCCAAACTTGCTTCCAAAGCATCTCCCTCCTCCAGGAGCCAGGGCACAGGGGCAGCAAGACACTCTGTGCTGTGAAGTGACACACACCAAAGTAACATGTGGCACAGTCACCGCAACTCTATTAATTTAAGTTAATTTCCTGCAGTTCTGTCTTAGTTTTCCAGCAGATTCGGGACTTAAAGGTTAAAGCGTAACCTTGTCTCAGTAGCTTGCTATTCGCTCCATGCAAATGTCTACCTACAGCCTGGTAATTACATGCATTTCCAAAGAGCCAATCCGCCGTCAGCCTGACAGATACTGATCTTCCCGTTTTATTTTTAGCTCTGTGCTTCCCCCTCTAGATGCAAAAAAAAATTCTGTTTGTTCCATCTTTTGCTGCAGCCTCTTTTTTCCCCAGCTCACCAGCCAGCTCCCGTCTCACCCGGGGCTGGAGCAGGGAGCAGCGCGGAGCCGCAGGCTGGGCAGGCGCTGGGCTCCTGGTGGGACTCCTGCACGGGTCCCCACCACGGTGAAAGCGGGCAGATGGCTCCTTTGGGGCCACCCAGGGAATTTGTCTCCTCTGGCAGAGAGGGGTGTTTAAATGGGAAACTCAAGCGAGACGTAAAGAGCTACGCACCCCTTAGCAGAGGAGCTGGATGCTTTCTCTTGGGGACATCTCCAGCTCGCCCACATCCAGCCAGGTCCCAGACAAGAGAAAAGGGGCCAAATCTGGCAAAGTTCAGCCACGTGCTAGCGGCTCTGCAAGTCCAGGATTTGTCATCTCACAGAGGTGGGTGGCTTTCCAACTTAGCCACGTGGGGTCACCCAGAAAGAGGAGACAACACCAGGAGGGTGGACAGTGGAGGCAGGTCAGCCCGGCAAAGACAAAGCTGGGTTGACACTTCCAACCCCTAAAATGGACACACGTAAGACTAAGTGTGTGTGGTGCCACTGAAGCCAACATGCTGTCCTCCATGAGCTGCTCTGGTGGCTTTGGGGAGGAGGCAAGGTGTGCAAACCGCTAGAAATTTGTATCCTCCAGAAATTTAGCCCCATCGGGCAGCCCACCACCGAAGAGCAGCCCAAAATGGTGGCTGTAAATCACGAGACTTGGAAGAAAAAAGGATCAGGTTCTTCTTCTTTGCTTTTCCTTTTGAAAGAAGTCTGGGAGTGCGGATGGGTTGGGCTTTGAGGGGTGAGGTCTGCATGCCTCTCTCCCCCCCTCCGCCCTCGAAACGCATATTTTAGATTTAAACCAGAACAGATTCGCACAAACTTTAGTCATGTGATGCAGAAAAAAAGACACTGAGCCTCAGAAGTGACACGAGAAGAACGGGGCGGCTGTCGGCACTACAGCACGGCAGCCAAACTCACCATGGGCAACGCTGACTGTGGGCCACAAGGTGCAGCTCGGGGATGTTAAGGGGGTGAAAAGTGTTTGCACAGAGTAGCGGAAGGAAACCTGCAAGCAGGGAAGCCACATAACAAAACGCATTATATAATAGCCGGAGAGAAAGAAGAAAGAAGAGCAGGGACGGGATAAAGCAGAGAGAAGGGTTGCGTGTGGCCGTTGCAACTCTCTGACACTCCAGTAAAAGCCAGCAGAGCTGGGGCTGGTGCATCTCCCCAACACTACGGACACTTCTTTAGCCCTCACCCCTGCACCGGCTACCCCGGCCCCGGCCCCAGCCACATGGGAATCATAATTACGTCTCATACCTGCAGAGAAAGGACTGCTTGTCTTGTTATACTTCTAAGGATCCTCTTGGTCACAACGGCATTTAAAAAAAAATAATCAAGAAGTTATCCCTACACAGTTTTACGTTTCCAGGGGAATCTCTTCAAACCTGGCCAGCGATTCCTCTCCTTGAAATTTTGTAACAGATAAAGTACACAACACCCAGAAGCAGCTTATCCAGCAACCCGCAAACATTTTCAACTGGTGGTTTTGGGCAGTTAGTAGGAACGAAGATTTCACAGAGACCTGGGCTCCACTGTCCCAGTTTTCCCCTCCCACAGCTCCTAACCTCAAGGTCAATCTAACTCATGACCAGGGGAACAGGAGCCAACCCAGCACCTGGAGCGGGCACTGGATGAGACCGTGGGACGACAGAGCAGAAAGCACGGAGGGGAAGGTAATCATCCCTGTTACAGAGCCAGGAGAGGTGAGGAACAGAGATTTCACTATTTACTTAACAGCCCGCAAGCTACGAATCACACTCAGATCCCCAAACCCCATCCTTCTGCACCAAAATAAATAAATAAACCAACCAACCAAGCTGCCTCCCATCGAGGAGGATTTAGGGAACTCCCAAGGAGCTTTTCCACCCTCCGCACAGACGCAAGCCCTGGCTGAGCTCCGCGAGAACCAGTTCCTCTGATGCCAACAAGTTTAGCCAAAGGAATTCAGGGCAAGCAATGAGAAAAGGTTGGTGGCAAACCCACCCCTTCCCCACGTTCCTGCAAAACGTCTTTAGATCTCAGAGCTTCGCATTATTGTGTTTTAAACAATCCAAACCTGGCACTGCCAGCCTTTCGTTTGAGAGTCTCTTTCTTGCTGCTGGCTCATTTGGTGGTTTGTTTTTTTTTTTTAAACCGCTATTCAGTCTCCATTCTCCTTTGTGTGATTCAATCATATCGTTCCCACCTTAGATTGAAATTTTAAAGGCTGGCTACCCCAAGCCTCTTTCCTTGCATTTACACCCTTATTTCATAGAGAACGATGACAGTCTCTGCCACACATCATTTAACCGAGGACTACACCCAGGGCTGCACTTGTTCTCTCGCATCCTGGACACCCCTGCAAAGCAACCAGCAGAATCCAGGGCCTTAACTCTTTTAACCTCTCCTCCCACACTTATCCCTCAGGCTCCATGGCATTGCGGTGCTTTTCTCCAAATCCTTTCCCAGTGGGTTTACACTCAAATGTCATTGCAGCACCCAGGCTTGGGCACTGGAAAACAACGCTGTGAGCACAAGCAAGAGAGAAAGAACCAGGGTAGTGTCTCCAGGGCTGTCTGACACGTGGCCTCAGCATCTGTTACCCAAAAAAATATCAAAAGGCAAAGCTTGCACTTACACAAGACATGCACAACAGAAGGTTTCAGCCTTTCTGTGACTGTAGCCGGATTCAGAGCTGGATCCTCAACAACACCATTTTGACCAGTGCTTGCATTGCACTTTCCAGTCCTTTGGTGACATTTATTCCAAGTATTCCAGCTTTTCAGCTGTTCCACGAGAAACTTTCTCCCTCGGGATCTCTGCTGCAGTTACCTCCACTTGCCATATTCCAGGTCGCATAGTCGTTTCTGCCCTCTTACAGTTGACCTTCCCAGGCTTTCTCTGTATTTCTCTCCTTCTTGGTATTTTTGGCTTCTCTGTCTTTCTGCATCTAATGAACACATTCATCGTGATCTGAGCAAAGGCTGTAAACAGCGACATGGACCATACTGAGCAAAATCCCATGGCAGAGGATGTGACCTGCTAAATGAAGCTGGGCCAGACCTTTGGATGGGTGCTGGGTGCTCCCCGTCACTCAGTCTACACCTGCTCACCTACATATTTTGTTTACAGCGTCTCACTACAGCATTTTGACCCACGGCGGCATATATCTCCAGCGAGACATCCAGAGGAACTGGGTGGGACTGGCCATGGAGCGTTGTGTCCATCGAGTTCCCTCGGTCTGCTCAGACCCATGGCAAGCTCTCCCGCGTACCATACCATACTCCTTCCCACGGCCCTGCCGCCTCCTGCAGCACCACCTCAGACATCACAGGAGCAAATGTTTAACTTCAGGTGCATTGCTGGGAGGTATTAAACACCACCTATCTCCCCCAGTGCCACCCCTGTTCCTTCGCTAGAGACTCCTAACGTGGACAGATGGAAATTGTCCAGCTCAACCTATTTTTCTCCCTCCATCCCCCTTGCTCCCAGCTTCCCCACCCCATCCCACGTTTTTTCTATGTCTCAGGTGAGACGCGAGCTCCCACCCCACGGCAGGGACATCTCCGACCTGCCGGCACAACATCCCAGTGCCAGATACATGGACTCAACAGAAGCCTTTCCTCCAACTTCAACAGCCACTGGCTTCACTCCCCTGTTCGTCTTGGCCTCTCTATTCCCTGATGGGCTTCTTTTCTATTTGGGAGCCCATGATTGTATCTGACAAGGTCTCCTAATTGTCTCCACTGATTTTACCGGAGACTGATTTTAAAAGCAGCTCAGTAACGTAGTCACTTCAATATCATTGCTGAATTCAGCTCCCTCATTTATTAATGGGCCTACTTTTGCTCTTTCTCCCCTGATATGTTTGCAAAATCCCTTTTTATTTCTCTTAACCCCTTTGGCTAACATTAACAAGCAAAAACTCAGTAATATTTGATATTATATGTGTATAAATAAAAGCAGGAAAAGATCTTATTCACTCCTGTTATAGCTACTAAAGCAGGCCTAGGGCTCTGGAATAGCAGCTTTACTGCATACGTTAAATATCTCCATTACTTTATTAATGCACAGCGTTGGAATTTTATTGGATAGTTTGGGTTATTTACCTTATAAAGTAACATGGGCATCACAAAGCACAAAAAGAGGGTATTTAGTACCTTCTCCTTAAGTCTGCATCTCCACAAAATGAGGGAACACAAGACTACAGAAACAAAACCCCATGTACTACCTGTTCTTTCTTTTCCGAGAGGCGGGGAAGAAGGGCGAGAGGGGAGACCAGCAGTTACCCTGGCACCGACGCCATCACACATTTTTGCTCAGGACGAATTTGTACGGGCGATATGCAAGCAGCAATCCCATCCTGCCTTTACAGCCACGACGACAGCCAGCAAGCGCGAAGCACCACTCGTGCAGCTAGAAAGAGGTTTTGGGGTGCCCCTTTCTCACAGCCCAAATCCAGAGGTGACAGGAAAGAGGGGGAACAAGAAATGCCCAGCTAAAACAATAAAAACCACAGCAGCAGTTTCCAAGAGGGAATATTCCATCTTCAGTATTGTCATCGACTTCTCAAACATGGTTCAAGTGATGCAAAATTGTAACAATCAGAACCATGTAGCACAGTGAGCAATAAAACCACATCCAAAAGTCATTGAAAGAATTAAAATAATCTGGGTATGTCAAGTCAGCCCTGGTGAGAGGCCAGCTTCCTAACTCTGCAGGCTGGACTTTTATTTATCAGCCTTTAAATTGCCACCCCAAAGACACCACAACCTGGACACCAGCTGCAGTTCCCTGCAGAGAGAAGACGAGCAGTGAAACACAGGAGATCACTCAGCAGAGCTGCTCCAGGGTCCTGTCCCCGGATCTCAGCTTTACAGCCCCACAGGTCCCGGTGCAAAGGGGTTCCCAGGGGAGCAGCGATGGGGCTGGGTGAGACCAGCTTAGGTGACTGCATTTCGGAGCTGTGGGAGCTGTGCTGGATGCCCCAAGCATAAATTCACAGCATTTGCCTTTCTGATTTAAAGCTGGGGTGGGGAAAAACAAAATAAAAAATAAGTATTTATCCCAGAAACCAGAGCAGCACTTGAGCCTCGGCAGGGCAAGGCTGAGCCTACATCCCAAGCGCCTACTGGCCTCACCTCCTTGGGAGCTGTCACGATGGTGAGCCGTCACCCCATTTATTTGCTGCCTTCCCCCCCTTTCTCAGCGGCCCTCCCAAACACTGCTGCTACTGAAGCGAGGGGGAGAATGCCAAGGAAGAAGTCAAAAACGGGCACGTGGGGCTTAATGTCTGCCTCAGTTTCCCCTGCTCCAGACGGCACTAGTCCCTGGGGGTTGAAGAGACAAGAGGGCAGCTGGCACGAGGTGGCCTTTGCCGGACAAAACCGGGAGCTGAGGATGCAGTGTGGTGATGGGATGATCCAGGGGAGGAAGGATGCTCGGACCCCATCTCTGCCAGGAGCACAATGGCTGGGCAGCACAGCTGCAGGGTGAAATCCTGCCCAGCACCACAGCGATGGGCGATTTGGGGTGAGCTCAGGTCACCCCCGAGCAGGGCTGAGGTGACGGGTGACAACGTTGTCCTGGCTTCACCCCTGCAGACACTCCCACCCACTTTTTTGGGGTGCAAAACCACAGGAAACCAGACTTTCCCCATCACCCTCCGCCACGCTCCGTTCTTTACATGCAAAACTACCCCCCACCACCTATTTTTAAACCCAGCCCAGTCCAAGCAGGGGCTGGGATCCTCTGGGTTTGTTTTTTTTTTTCCTGGGGGCTGTGATTTTAGGCAGCAGGCAGGGAGGCAGAAGCACCTGCTGCCAGCCGCCCCGCAGCCGCACGCGAGGCTGCCCGCAGACCGCAGGCAGCGGAGGAGAGGGCGGGCGGGCGAGCAGGCTCCCCTTGCAAAGTCTGTCCTGTGCTGTCTAATAACACAAGGTGTCATTGTATACCCAAATCAGTGCCTGGAGCTTTATTTATAACAACTGAAACGCAAAACCCAGCAGGCCAGAAACGGCAAAGGGAGCGAGAGACCGGGGAGGGCAGGGAAGCAGCCGGGCAAAATCTCCGTATTTAGCAGGATTTACCTCGAGATTTTCAAGCTGGATTGAGGCTGGCTGAGGGGGGGGACACACACGGGGGGCCACAGGAGGAGGAAAGAGAGAAGAAAGGGAGGGAAGAGGGAGCTGGCAGAGCAGCAATGCTTCCCTGGCTGCCGCAAGGCGATGATGCCGTCTCCACCAGCGCCCTGCGTGGAGTGATGGGGGTGCTTCACTCGCAGCCCCCACCAGCCAGCAAGGGGAGGTGGGGGGAGGCTCCGTCTCGCCTGGGATTCTCTGGCTTTTGCAGCAACTTTTTTTTTTAAAGGCCGTTTGTGGCTTTTTAGCCACCCCCTCATCCCAGGAAGAGCTTTGCCGCTCAACAGCTGGCACCAGTGGACCCGCTCCCTCTTGCAATGGAATAGGCTGTATCTGCAAACTTGGCAGGAGCCATCCCAAAGGGACTCGCCCAGCCCGGCAGGCAGCAGTCCCAGCGCGCTCCCTCGGGCACAGCTCCTATCAAACCCAACACCGAACACCGACGGCTTGCACGACCACGCTCCTGCGAGAGGCTGAGCACCCTGAACTCTTGCTGAACTCAGTGGGAAGCAGAGGTAGCTCAGCAACGAAAGGTCCCAACCCTGCACTTACAGCATCAGGAGATGCGCTCTCCTCGGGTGGGTCCAGATGTTATCACCACCGCTGCCACCCCCGGCAGCTTGTTCATCTGCTCCTTTGTGCTGGAGGCTCCCGCTGCCGGCATGGCGTCGGTGGAACAGCTCTCGGGCTCCATGGCTCCTGGGCAAAGACTGGCAGCTTTGCCTAAACTCCCTTTCCCCAGCAGCTGGAAGGAAACTGCTGCCAGACTTTGTACTGAAGCGGCTGAGGTGGGAACATTCATGTCCCATTCTTCTGACTCACCGTGGAGGTGGTAGGCAGCAGCAGGAGGGAAATAATAAACAGCTGGAGGGGGTAAAGGGGGAGGTAACATCTTAAGGAGTTGCAGCTAGGGATGCCATTTGGTGTTCACCTCCCCTGCAGACAGATATTTAAATCTCCAGGTGCAAAAGCCACTGAAAGTTCAGGCTGAGTCAGAGCGCCAAAATTTGACCCACTAACAGGCAACAGAACAGGCCCGTTAAGAGATAAAGCTGAATCCTGAGTCTGTGTTGCACTGAGGGCCACTTTGGTCCAGCTTTGCTTCTGCTGAAGACAGTGGGAGCCAAACCATGCTCCCTGCAAACCAGAGCCAAGCTACAAAGGCACGTGTGTAATCCATAAAGGAAAAGGCTCTCACTGACTTGACCAGGACTTTAAAATCTCCCTTTCCTCCCACTCTATCCCGGTGTTGGTCTCAGATGTTTTCTGACTTCATTTGAAAAGGGAAAACAAAACAACACCAAGCCCACAAGGCGCAGGGGGAAGCGGCTTTCGTGTTCCTTCGCTAGCAAGCGTTCTCCCAGCGCCGTCCCAGCTGTGCCCGCCGCCCTCGGCCCCCCAAAGCCTACCTGCAGAATTACATTTGCAAAACTGTTGCCCAGGAAATGTGCGACTAAAATCTGTGAAATAAGCATGCCAGGAATCAGACGTTCCCAGTGTAGTTAAACGACCGTGCCTTGAAATCTGCCTCTGCGTTTAGCCACGCTGCCATGTACGGAGCTACAAAACAAAACGCTCGCCTTGTTTCACACCCCGGTCTCGGCACCAGGACTCTTGTTCCCTGCAAAGAGGGAGCCCAAACTCCTTCCCCCGAGGGCTTAAGGAGCGTGGCAGCAGGAGGAATGGTGAGATCAGGGCCCTACGCCCACGCTCTTGTACAAAATCAGTCCCAGGGCTCAAAGCGCAGGGTACTGCCTGTGCAACGTGCTGCAGCCGCTCAGGAAATAAAACCCCAGCTGCCTCCAAGCAGAGGAAATAGAGAACCAAGACACTGGAGTTCCCCGTCTCTTCCACCACGCATGCCTCTTCACAAGGGGCAGAGCCGGTGGGGACGACAAGACCCCAGCTGCCTTGTTTCAGCACAGCGAAAACAAGAGCTTTTGTGGGGACCCCGGGACACGTCCACCAAGGTCTGCCCGCTGGAGGATGGAGCTTTCAGGGCAAGCAAGCCACGTCAGTCCCATGTGGAGCATCAAGAGGGAGAAGCTTGGGACCCTTCAGCCTACATGAGGGTTAGAGACACCCTCACCAGTTATTCCAGAAGAGGGCTCGGAAAGCCTGAGCCCTGCTAGAAATTTCTGACAGGTTATTTCAGAAGGATTTGTCCTATGCAGTAGGAGGGCAGGGTGTTTCTTTTTTTTTTTCTTTTAAGATTTTTTTGGATGGGTAAACATCTCTCCTTCCTTTCTCTAAGCTCACTGTTCCAGTCTCATGTCCTACTAGAGTAAACCCACAGGATGCAGCCTTCCCACTCGCCTCTTTTCCCAGCAGCAAACAAGTTTTTACTCAAGTTTTTTACATTTTGCATTCCTGGGGAGACCGAGCTGCATAGGAAGGTGGGCAGCAGAAAGGCAGGTCTCCACTTGAAACCACAGCTCCGCTGCAGCCCCCAACCACTCGCTCAGAGTCCCCAGCACTGGGGGGAGAGCGCAGGGTCGGGAGACCCCTCTGAGCTCAGCTGCTTCCCAGGTTTCACACAGTGTTGCCTCCCCAAGACAATTAGGTTGCGTTCAAACCACGACCTCGAGGAATTGGATTAATTATGGCGATGTCAAGCATGACTTGGTCTACCGGGACAAGTCATGTTTGACATCCCTGCCAGCTAGTTACAGGGCTGGAGGATGAGCGAAACCTGCACGGTCCCTCCCCATGCTGCTTTATTGGCACACATTCAGCGATGGTGCAGGTTTTGGGGAGAACAGCCTGTGTGAAAGCCTCAGCAAGAAAAACCTTACACCGGAGCATCCACACACCAGCCAGATAGAAGCCACATTAGAGTGTCACTCTGACACGTGCAATTTGAAGCGATGGACAGGTAGAAAGCCAGGATCTTTCAGTGAGCAACGGCCAAATTTCATGGAGCATCCGAGCAGGGGATGACTTAAAACTGTTGCTTTAACACACAGATTGGGAGGTCTCTTTGGGGAAAGGCAACAGGTCTCGCACATGAAACAGCACGTTCCCCAGCCTGATCCATGGGTTTTAGCTAGCATGCAAATATTTGATATTATTTCTCACCTGCTGATGGGTCCTGACCGTGGGAGGATTACACAGTCGGCCCCAGAGTCAGAGACGGACCTACAGGCTGGAACAAGGTCTCCCTGAAGGGTCAGCATCTCCCTTCCCAGCCACCCTGCCTGCACCGCCCTCGCTCCGGGGCTGCCCACCTCCTCCCGCCAGGCAAGGCTCTACCTCAAGAAGTCTAAAACAGTAACAACAAAAAAAAAAAACCCAAAAATTTCCCAAGCTGATCTTTGAGGCCAAAAAAGGGTTTTGAAGCAAAAGGGAAGGGGGGGGGGAGGTGGGAAAGGAATCTGAAGTTGCATCACTTGGAAATACCCAAGTGCTTCGGAGATGTACGTACATGTTCAGCTTCCTACTGTTTCTCCAGGAACCTGCTTGGGAACAGCAAAGTGACACCAAAAGGAGCCCAATGACATTTGCCTGAAGCAAATAAAAACAGCCTTGAATTTAACCCAAATTAGCCCACGTGCAAAATATTCCCTTCCTTGGAGCTAGGCACTTTGGGGGTTTCGAGCTCCAGGCAGACGAGTGGGGTGAAAGACGTTTGAAATATAAATCAGTCAAGAGCTTTTGCCCTTTGGCTGGGCTGAAAACCAATTCAGAGACGTTCTCTGTGGTATTTCAAACATCCCTCAGAACATGGAACTAAAACTGGGTTTCGTTTCCTTCAACAGAAGTCACCATGGCTCCTTCATGACAAGGAAAACAGATTGGAGGGGAAAGTCTTATTTTCAGTAAAAGTTTTGCTCTTTCAGAAAACCAGGCTACTTTCCAGGCAGCTTTCCTGCTAACAGAAGACCCGCACCCAGCTCCGAGAGGTTGCTCCTGCTTCTGCCCACGGAGGCGCACTGAAGCCCAAGGAAGGCACGTGGATGGCATTGCAGGCATAATCCCTTTTGGGGAATGATGCCCTCCGGGGAGGCCAGTTTCGATGTCAAGCCAGGACACACCTCTTATGGGGACCGGTCCAGGTCCAGCTCAGCTGAGGAGACACGAGCCATTCCATGCGCTGGGCCAAGAGCGGACCTGGCACATCTTGCCCAGCCCCAGTGATGCGAAACGCTTTGCTCGCTGCCTGGCGCAGGCAGGTCTGCCTGCTCTCCCCCGCTCCGAGATGGACCCAGCTCTGCAGGGGCTCCCTTCTGCAAGATGTAAAGCAGGAGGAGCGGAAAAGATGAAAAGTGGGGGCCTGATGTTCCATTTCCAAAGGCCACCGTGAGCCACTCATGCAGACTGGGAGTGGCCCAACTTGACGCCTGCAGCCGCAGGAAGAGGCTCCTCACTGGGGGCCGTTCCTTCTCCCCAAAGCATCCCCCAGCCCCTGCTCCCACGCATCCCCTGGCCAGCTGCCCAGCGCTGCTCCTGCCCGCCCGCTCAAAATGGTTAATGCAGCAGGCGGGCCAGGTGGCTCAGGTGTGCGTGCCAAGCAGCTCCCGTCTCACCTGCAGCGACTTGTCGAGGGGGAGACGCATCTGCCCTTTCTTGTCTGGTTTTAATCTGCCTGGGGAAAAGGGAGAAAAGTGATCGGGGAAGGGTAAACACAGCTTAGGCAGCTGCAAGTCCCAGCAACCAAAAGGCTGAGCAGGTGATTCAGAGAGCTGGGGGCATGCAGACACCCTGTTCTCTGCCTCCCGCCGACATCTCCGGTGATGGCAGTGGCCTGGGAATTCCTGGAGGGAATAGGCTGGCTGCCGGGGCTGCAGTGTCCATCGCTAGCCCAGCAAAGGAGGGACAGGGAGTCTGCACTGCAGGGTCTTGGGTAAATTGCTGCCTCCTGCTCTGCCTCACCACCTCTCTGCAAAAAGCGATCCCACCCAAAGGATGCAGGACCCAAGACGAGCATTGGTAGGTCCTGTATCAGCAAAGCATCCGGTACTGCTGCAGATGCTGCAACCTCCCCCCAAGCACCTCCGCAGCGTTGTCCCTATAGAAATACAGCTGTACTATAGCCCCAGCCATCGCTCTGGCTTTCTCAGCCTTACTCTGCTCCATGGGACCACACTACCTCTATGAGCTTCTCTGCTCGGCAGCCTTTGCCACTAACCCATCCCAGCATCAACAGCTTCCCCACCCTTGGAAAAAAAGAGACTAGGCTTAATCAGGTGGAAGCTCACTTCCACCATTGCTTCCATCAGCCTTTCTATAACCTGAAGAAAATCCTGGTAAATGAATTAAGAAAGACCATTTTGCCCTAAAATGTGGCTGAAGGCTTTTGGTACGTGAGCTGATGAATTTTGATGTGAGGTTCTAACACAGTGCCCAGCGCTGTCACAGACACCACCTCTAGATCCCCTGCTGGAATGTGGGAACCCCCAAGACAGAGCTGAGCCCCGCTGGCTCCTGACAGAAAGGCTCAGGGCCATGGGTCCTCATCCAGCTGCAGAGATAGATGCTCTTGAGGGGAGGGAGTCTTTCCAACTGCAACCGCACCACTGAAGAAGCATCCCCAGCCTTGCCCAAGACCTGGGAACCTGCCCAGCCAACCAGTCAGGGATATTTTGTCTGCGTGAATCAGGTCTCAGCCCAGCGAGGAGCCTCAGCGTAGGGCAGGAACGCGAGCGGCGACAGGAACGCACAGGGCAGGCAAGGGAAAAGGGTCAGACGGGCAGGGAAGGGCAGTGACTCCCTCAAAACTAGGCCATAGCTCTGCAGAAGTCACGCAACATCTCCCCACACACCGCCACCTCTCCCCTCCACAGGGAGGTCAAGGAGCCGGGCTGGCCCTGCGCGTGGAAGAGACTTGCCACCCATGTTGTTCCGGGAGCCGCTGTCCCCACATGCAGCACAGGGAGGGGCAGGCAGCACTGCCTTGGGGCAGCAAGAGCCCCCGGTGCAAGCCCAGGAGAGCCGCTGGGCTCATGCTTGTGCTCCATCCTTTCTCCACCCTGGAGGCTCAGGGCTACAGACATGGCGGTGCACAAGGCAGGGCGCAATTTCCTGGCTTTACAGGGACTTTTTCGCAGCATGGCAGCCCTGGAAATTGCGAGAACCCCATAAATTCTTCGCCCGCCTGCCTGCCTGCCCTCTCCTCTTCGAGTCAGGGAAGGCTGTAACCCATTGCAATGCCTTTTCTGAGGGAGCCACAGCACTCGGAGCTGCCCCAGGGAGATGGGAGAGCCAGTCTGACTGGCTCAGGGCTCACCGAGAGCTCCCTGGGCGAGCAGCCTTCCTCACCTGGGAAGCACAGGGAGACCTGTGCTCCCAGTTACCTCCCGAGCAGGTCAGGACGAGGGCCCTTCATCACCTAAAGCCTTTGGCCTAATTATTTTCATTCCTGTCCCCACACCCTGCCCATAACAGCAGGGATCGAGATGCTTATTACAGCACACACGTTTCGGAGGCGCTGCCCTGTCTGCCAGCAGTTTAGAGGAGGCGAAGTGACCGAGCCAGAAAGAAAGGACTTTGCAAGTCCAGCCTACAAGGTTGAATCCAATTTCGTAGGCACCGTATGTATTTGGGGCAGGGCAGGGGAGAGGATGGAGCAGGAGGGTTCCTGACTGCAGATGCAAACACCCAACTGGGTTTGCACCCAGGCAGACAGCTTGGTGCTCGTGTCCGTCAGCAGTATGCCAGCGCGGCCGCAGCAGCAAGGCTGTGACAGGGAAAAACTCTGCCAAAAAAGTCCCAAGTGGCACCAACACTGCATGTGGTGAGGGCTAAACATGCCTTAAACTTTTAGGCTAACCAACGGGAGGGGAATATAGAGATATGAGGAGGAAACATTGTGTGTAGGGAGGGAAAGATCAGAATAAAAACCCCTAAAAGAATTAAATAAGAGGAAAGAAGGGCTGGGAGAAAACAAATGTGAGTAGAATAGTCAGACTCTGGCAGCAGTTAAAACTTCCATGTGTTTAGATCCCTGAATCGACAGTTAGAGATGCTACAACAAATGTCACCTTCATGTGAGCACCAGAACTGCAATTTTCTCATCATCCCTTTTTTTTTCCGCCACACGTTTTTTTCCTGTTCGAAGCCTGTTCAGAGGATAACCTGTTGGGGGCAACCCCGGTACCCAGCAGATGATGGATTTTTCTCCCAGGTTCCCTCTCTCCTGCTCTCCTCCTCTCTTTGTCCTGCGCTCTGTCGCTCCCACACACACCGACTCCCTGTCAAGTTTCTGGCTGATCCGGCGGGAGACGTCGGTCCTGCCAGCTCCAGCATCCAACTGCTCTTCCCGGGCCCGGGAGCTGCAGTAACCATAGAAACTGCATCCAACGCGCAGGCTCCGCTGGGGGGGGGCGGGGGGGGCGA
>VZSZ01001697.1:1066-30667 GCA_013398815.1 Ibidorhyncha struthersii | reverse complement strand
AGGCTTTTCTCCCCAAAACCTCACAGAGCAGCTTGAAGCAGCATCAGGAGGTGTTTTGTCTCCAGGTTGAACACTGGCTAGCCGGTTGCAGAGCTGACGGTGCATTTTACGGCACGCGGGGAGATCGGTGAGGTAATTGGGAGGATTCTGTTGCAAAGCTTTGTCTTGGTCTGCCCTGCGTTTTATCTGCAGACTAGATGGGTACCCAGGGCTCCTGCTGGCCCGAGAAGTAATCAGTCATTAATCCTTTGGTTCTTTTTGCACCGTGAATATAAACAGGCCAAATCCTATACCCGGCTGTGCTGGGGAGAGCCTTTATGTTGATGGCACTGGCAGCAACACACATGCCTCCAAGGACAAGATTTGGACTGGCACAGTTAGTTAATGAGCTGATCCAAACATTGCATTAATTTTACACCCCTCCTGACGCAGACATAACCCCCTCTTCCAGTGGCACGCCTCAGAGAGGGCTCGAACCACGACCACCTCTACAGACACCTCACGTCGAGCCCTTAAACCCATGCATGGCTATGAAAGATGCACCATTTTCAGAGTGACTAGGCACAGCAGATGCTCGGTGTCTACAAGAGCCAGACAGCATCCATTTCAGCGCCAGAAAAGCCGATCGGAGGGGGTCTGGTATGGGGAGGACGGGGAAGCTCTATCTGCAGACACCCACGCTCACCCCACGGGGCAGAAGGTGGCCCTGGCAGCCACAGAGAAGCCCGGGACTAGTGACCAGGATGGCGCATGGAGATGGGCAAACCTGTACAATGGGGACAGCTTAGTGGCTTCACCAGCTGTTGATGGTGTCTTTCCGTCCCTCTTACCCGCTGTGGTGGAGGGCTTTTGGGAGCGCTGCAAACCCACTGTGGGGCTTTCTCCCTCTCTGCCCATCGCACCCATCGCCCAGCCATCACGGTGGCTGGTGGAAGAGCCTCTGACTCTTGCACCAGGACGGAGATGCCCAGTTTTCAAGGAAACATAAGCATCTCCTGGAAGGTGGGGGGGGGGAGGGGGTGAGGTAAAAATACCAGCAGTCCTGCCTTTTTAACACCAAAGAAACAAATAAAAATAAGTTCATGCAACTGCCAGGCTCTCTCCTTCCTTCCCCCCCTCCAAGCCATAAATACTCCACAAAATCCCCACGCACAAACAAGCCATGGACTCCGGACAAAGAGGCCCAGCCTCCAAATGGCCACCAGGTGCCTATTTTGGGCTGTAACTCTGCTGGGGCGGAACAAGCGGGCTCAGCTGTCTGCCCCATCCGCAGCCCGCAGCCGGGCTGGCCGAGCCTCACCCCCGGCTCCAGCCCCTCAATGGCCCCATTGTTCGGGGCTGGGAGCTCAGCTGCGATGGCCGGGGTGGCCCGTCTGGGTCCCTGACATCCGGCAGGGTATGGGGCCCCCAGCAGGCTGGGGGCCTCCGCCATGGGGAGGGGTGATGCCAGCCCCCGGCTCAAGGCATCCCACAGCCCTGCAAAGAGGAGGGAGAGGAGGGGGCTGCATCTCAGCGAGACAGAGCCCAGTTGGGGTATCCCCACTGCCCAGGGCTGTCACAAGGAGCACGCAGGGCAAGACACGGCTCCCACCTCCTTGCAGGGCTTTTGGGGGCTTTCTGGGAGGAGGAGGGGGAAATATGGTGAAATGAGACACACAGGAGTCATGCTTTCCTCTCCTACCCCAGAGACACGGCTTAAAATCTCCCCACTTCTCTGGCCAGCTCCCCTTGTCTTGCTTCCCCATGCCAAACTGGGGGTGAAAGCAATCCCACAGGCAGGTCCCATCTCCGAAACGGGCCAAGGGATGGCACGGCAGGCATGCTCACAAACTCTCCAAGTAGCCAGGAGCAGACCCAAGCACGGGCTGGCGTCAGGTCAGACACACTTCAGCGGATCCCAGATCTGCAGGAGATACCAGCACCCACGGAGCCTTCCTGCAGCTCAGCACCCTGCCAGCCCGGTGCTGCCAAAAATCAGAGCCCTTGAGCTACAGCCCAGAGAGGCTCCGGCACCCTCCACCCAGCCAGCGGCTTCAAGGGCTCTGTTTGACACGCAGACACCTCCACCAAGAGCTGAAATTTTCCAAAAGGAAGGTCGGTGTCAACATTTCTTTTTAAACTCCCAGGAGTTTCCTCCTGAAAGATGCAAGTGAAGGGCTGAAAAAAATCCCTTCCTTGTGCAGCGTGAGGTCAGCATCCTCAGCAAGCTTCAAACACCACCCAAGGAAAAATGTTAAAGAGCCTAAAGAAGCCCAAAAAGCAGCCCAAGGCATCTCTACACCATTGTTCTTTCTGGGCCAGAAGGGGTGAAAATGCCTTGGGAGCAGCAGTGGGACATCACTTTTAACACCGACATGACACACAAGGGACTGTGTCATCTACTGTGTCACATCGCAGTGTCTCGCTCTGTTCCTGTTGCAAGTAATTGCTGCAGCATCCCACCCAGGACTGGACATACCAATTTAGCCACAGCAGCCAGGGCGATTCTCTGTCAATAACCAGCACAGTCCAGAGGGTCACCCGCATCAAACACATCCCCGTATCAAACCTACCGAGCCAGCCCCGTGCAGCAGTACCACCATGTACTGGTTGAACTGGCAGGCGATGCCTATCGATACGAGACGTGCCTTCTTTTTGCACAGCTCATTTCTCTCTCCTGAATGAGAATAGCTTTCCTGGCAGCGACGGTAGCCCACGCGCAGGAACAGCTTGCTGTTTGTACTTGAAGCAGTGAAGTCGCAGAGCAGCCCAACGCAGGCAAGCTTTGCTTTACTTACTGCTTGAGACAACATTAATGGTGTTTAAGTAATCGTTGTCCTGGTGCAAGGCTGGGCAGACCTGAGCAGGGGTCAGTAAAGAGAAGGGTGGTTCGGGTTTTCTCTCAAACACATGCACACAAGCACCCATGGTGGCAGGGAGGTCCAGACTGTGCTGATTTATTGGAAGGGATACAATTTAAACCCTCGCCCCCTCCCAGTAATTCTACAGCTTTGCAAACGGAGCATCTGCAACTCTCATGCTGTCCACACAGACTGTCTCCGACTCCTTGATCCCAAATGAAGGATGCAGCCAAGCAGTCCCCAAGAGCAGCTATATCTGACACATCACTCCCTGAAAAGGGAGAGGGGCAGCAGGTATCTCTCTTCACAGCACGTCCCCTGACCAGACCCAGGGGAAAAGACAACCCATCACCACAGCATCATGAAGGCTGCACAGTCCTCTCTGTCCCATCATGCTCTTCTTGCAACATAAGACAGTCTTTTCATGTCTGTTCCCCACTTTGGAAGAGTCTCTGATGGATTAAAGGAAAAAGACAAGCAAAAAGAAAAAAAAAAATCTAACTAGAACACCTTCTTCACAGGCTTTCCTCATAGGATTTCTCTCATATGGGCCTGACACCTCCCTGTGCCACAGAGGCTCTTCAGCGTCTTTCATGAAGGTCATTTAACAATTGGCTCCTTCTCCTATATTGACCTCTTATGTTTTTGCCTGCCAGTGACCCACCGCTCAGCTCACAGAGAAGGATCTGGCCAAACAGTCACGTGCTGCTGAAGATCTGGAAGAGCCCTTCAATGGGCCTTGCAAATTCAGGACACGCTTTTGTGAAATGAGTTTTCTGGCTGGTCTCCCTAAGCCCTGCTGGAGACAGCAGCAGCAGAGCACGCTCCTGCTAAAACCCCTCTGGTTGCCCCTTCTCCTGTAAACTCCAGCTCTGGATGCTCAGGCCATCCCAGAAGGGTTTTGTTTGCTGTTGCTGAATCCAAGCTTCCAGGAAACAGAGCTTTAGTAGCAGAGAGCTGGATGATGCTATTTGTGTATCTTCAAGTGCTTATGCCCAAGTAGCCTGGAAGCAATGTCACCTCCAGCAGACAGTTAGACACAGAGAGAATCCCATGCCAGATCTCTGCTCTGACAGCTCCAGAAGATGATTCACCGAAGAAATATTCAACCCAGGGTCTCCCCGTCCAGAGGGAATACCTAGTGATCTGATCTCTCAGAGACTATATTTTACTCAGCATTTAACACTGACAAAACACTTGATAGGACCCAGAGGGATTTTTACATCTGCTGATCCATCGCCTCTTCTCTCTGTTCCTCTCCAAGTTTTCATTGCTGCCTTGAATTTGACTTCAGTCTGCTTCTTTTATGGTATGATCCTGATATGATCACACCGTATCTCCCCAGAACTTTTAAACCTACTGACCCACTTCCAGCCAAGTTTATCAGGGCAGGTGGAAACCTTAGAGATAACATTCCTGTAGCCGCAGAAAATGATCATGGAATGGGCTGGGGTGCAAACTCTGCTTAGACATCGTACAATGCACACAGAGCAAGACGCTATGATTTTTCCCTAACCACAGGGAAACAAAACAGAACAAGCTTCAGAACTGGAGCTCATGGTTTAAAATCCAACTGCTAGACAAAGACGGAGGAATAGGGCTTTGCAGGCTCCAGCCCCTGCAAAGCAGCACATCCAAAGCCTTTCATCTACAAGGCCAGACGTGAGGTGAGACCCTGGGCTTCAAGCGTTTGCTGGAGGAGCTCTTTCAGAGCTGGCCACACTGCAGCAGCCGCTGCTCTCCCAGCACAGCAGCCACAGCACTAGGCAGATGTAGTAGCAGAGAGCTGGGTGACGTTACGGTCACTGTAGATACATACCCCAGCCCAGAATACCTCCCCCCAGCCCTGCTCACCACCACATGGTTTCCCAGGCCGTGCCAAATGAAAAAAGACCAAGAACCCCAGTGCTAATGAGCCACAGTACAGAGCAGGAGAGATCAAGGACATCTCATGTTCCTGCAAGAGCAGGGTAAAATTCCCTGGGGATCCTGGGAAAGGGATCATGCCCCATGCTACCAAACAGGTTTCCTGCCAGCGTAGCCAGATTCACGATCAGAAAGCTCAAGCCTCAAGGCAACAACCCCACAAACAGGCATCCTGGAGATTTAACATCCCTGAAGAGCATCGGCACATCCTTCTCTTTATAGCAACATCTCTTGCTGTGCCCAATCTCCCCATTTAGAAGACAGCAGAAATGATTTCAGGTGCCAGCTTGATACACCAAGGGCTGCAAAGAAACAAAAATAATAATCCTTTCTTGCAGGAAGCCTGTAGAAGCCTGGAAGCATGGCCTTAACAATGCAAGATCACCCCAAATTCCTCTCCCTCTTTAGCTCCTCTAGCCACTCTCCTGCATACCAGCCCCTGCATTAGCCCTCACCCAGGAATAAGGTAGCAAAGGGGCACAGGTCCACGCTGAATCTCCTGACCTGGAGGGATGGTGCCTGACCTATACCCCATCCCAGCTACCAGACCATCTTTGCCACCAGCCTGTTACTGGACGTCCCGTTTCATTAGGGACAAGTCATCAGCATGCCAGCTCACACAGCCTCGCCCAGCTGGCTGCCCAATTTACTCTGCCTGCCCCAACTCAGGGACAAGAATCTATGTCAGACGATCTGAAGTTGTTATCTGATTAGCCTATTTGATATTGCAGTGCCTGATTCAATACCCATTGAAATCAAAGGCCCCTTGATCTCAACAGGCACTAAATCAAGCCCTGGTTCCCCCCAGCTGAGCACAACCATCCCATCTTCACCGGTTACTCTAGCAGCCTAGGCCACCGCTACATAATTAGAGGGCACGATGCTGGGTTTAACCCAGTGCACCAACATGGCTTTTCTTATCAATTGTGAATTTCCCCTTGCTTTGGACTTCTGTTCCAGAGGAGTTAAGTGCTATTAAAAGCTTCTGTAACCACTCGCATCTGAGGATCTCAAAGCACTGCAGAGACACCAGCAACTTCTGTTAGCAACTCTCCTAGGAGAGTTCGAGCAGGGTTTAATACAAGGCGAAAATGGAAGCACCAGGAGATTAAATTGGGTTTATCCCAAAATGTCCCTGGGCCCAATTACCATCTTACTTTCGCTGCAAATGCAAGTCAGAAGTAACTACCCTGAGTTGCAGAGCTGGAAAAGAGAGCAGAAATCTGGCCCGTTGCACACAAGCTGCAATTTGAGATGCTATTTATTTTTCTTTTGCTCATTCAGGAGCAGAGCTGCCTGTGTTAGCAGCCACGTCAGTTCTTGGCTCCACGGGACCCAGGCTGAAAGACAAAGCAGCAAAGGGAAGAGCAAACCGGAGACTACTCCATGCTGTGTAAACGAGTCAAGGATCATTTCTGGGAACCTGACACTTGTGCCTGACGTATTCTTGAGCGAAAGGGGACACGAGGTCCCAGCCTTGCCACCCCCTGGAGATAAAAACGTGTCCATCAGTTCCCACTGCCTCAAATTCATTTCGCAAAAGGCTGAAGACATCCAGTAGGATCCGGCCACATATCGCTGAACTTTGGAGCCTGTCTGATCCCAGGAACCCCATAGAGACTCTGAGCTCCCCTCCAACAACATCCCCCCTGTTCCTATCTCCCAGGCTGTCCTAGAGCAAGGGCTGGGAGGCAGCACACAGAGGGAGTGCTCCTGCCTCCAGCACAAGAGATTCACCATTTGCTGCTCCAGCAACAGCAGCTGTGATGGTAAAAACTGTTGCACGAGCAGGACGGAGAAAGGGACAGGCTGCAAGCAGGATACAGCTTCCCTTGTTAGAGCAATCACTTCCCATTCCACTCTGCCGAGAGCAGGAAAATCCCTTCCATAAATAAAATGAACAAATAAATAAAATAAACCCCCATGTTTGGGGGAAAGGGGAATAACGCGGCACTAAACCAAGGCAGCATGTTGGCTGAGTCCTGCCAGTCGGCAGGGTGGCCGAGCAGCAGGAACAGCAAACAGTGGAGCTCACAGAAATGGGCACTGGGAGCTGCGGGGCGGGTGGTTTATAGGCCAAAAAGTGGCTTTGTAAAACTGGATCTTTAAATATTTGCTCTGATGTGTCTTGAGTCCCATCTGCTGCAGCAGTTAAACGCTCACGGTCCTCACGCGTGTCTGGCTCCCGCAGCAATCTGGGGAGGGCAACAGCTATTGCCTGCCCAGACCCAGGGTCTCCGAGTGCAACTCTGACATTTCCATGCAAATCCAGCCCCTTCCTCCCCGAGCTGTAGAAGAAACAGATATGAAAACCAGTTATTCCATTCTCACCTCTCAAAGAAGAATGATAAAATCAAGTTAGCCAAAAAACCCAGATCTGCTCATTTTGGTGATGATGGAAACATCACCATCTGAACCAGCTACTCCAGAATTAAGAATCAGAGGATAGCGAACTGAGCAAGCAACATCACAAGAGCCAACACTGTTGTCTGCCTTTGGGATCTGCAGCCTGGACACAAGAACCCTCTCCAAGGCCACCTATGGCCACCCATGGCCCTGGGCAAGCCTGAACGACAGGTCCTCAAAGGGCAGCAGGGAAAAGCAGTTCCTGCATGGCAGACCTGGCATGACCAGCCTCCCAACCGACTATCAGCACGGCAAAAAGAAACATGAGAAGACTGAATTCCTCCCACTGCCAGGCCAGATGCCTCTGGGCTTCACAGAGTCCTGCTGAAACCCCATGATCTTTTCAAGCAACTCCAGCAGGCTCCCATGAGGCAGGAGGAGACCTCCACTCCCGCAGGCAGAAGGAGAGAATATAAGCCTGGGCACCCAGAAGATGCTGGAGGCACAGAGCAAGGAGACCCCATAACACAGTGGACGCAGGTTAGTGTTTGCATTCCCACCAGAGAAATAGCCAAGAGCAAGGATTCATACAGGAGACGACAGGCAGCATGGGAGCAACAAGAGGCAATGGGAAGCAGGGCAGAGAGATGTGGATTAGACCCTCGATGCTCCATCCAAGCCCACCAGTCTGTCCCCTTCCTGGACCCCAGATGTGTCCAGGCACCCATGTGCAACTATCCCGTCTTCATGGCCCTAGTGCTGCTTGAAAGGGGGGTCGCTTGCGTCTTACCCCAGGGCTGCTATGGGGCAGAAGAACCCCATTCTCCCAGGTGACTAGACACTGCCACAACTCCATTTCAAGTTTGGAAGCATCTCTGAGTCTCCAAACTAGGCTCAGCCCTGCCTGTGGCACAGCCAGTGCAGGCAAGGCTGTGGGCTGTGAATCCAAGAAAGAGCCAGAAAACTTCCAGTGCCTTTCCCACAGGTCACATCCGTGGCAGGCACGTCCAGCATCCCAAGTCACTCAGCACAAGCAGCAGGTCTGGAAACCATGTGTGACCATGCAAGGGAAACACGCAGTCTGACAGGAGAGCTCATGCACCACCCATTGCTGCTGACTCCTCAGCAAAGGCTTTTTAGAACCATAGAATCGTCTAGGTTGGAAGGGACCTTTAAGATCAAGTCCAACCACCAACCTAACACTGCCAAAACCACCACTAAACCATGTCCCATGCTGGGTTTTCCACCTCCAGCCTCCATCCCTTCCTGCGCTCGGAGACTCTGCTCCTCCCCAGCGCAGAAACTCCCCCAGTTCTTTCACAAAATCGACAGCAGCCAGCATCAGAGAGTCCTAGGACATCCCTTCCTACCACTGCACAGGATTTTGGGGTGATCAAAGACACTGTCTCCACAGTCCCCCACAGCTTCTCTTGCCCAAGCACAGCATCAGGATTTTGCCTGCGTGGGGCCGGGAGGAGGCGCCTGACCAAGCCCTCACAGGGCATCAGCCTGGGCAGAAACCTCACCTCGATGCCTGCCACAGGCGGGCAGCGCAGGCAGGAGGGTCACAGTCCCCTCCCAGGAATGGCTAGGCACCAGGCAGGGAGCAAAGGAGCATGATTCCGGCACAATTTCTGGCTCAGAAATGGCCTGAGCCTACCCAGGTTCAAGCTCTTTCACGAGTTCAAATCACAGGGTTTCTAAAGCTCCTTCGCTCTAGGAGCAGCAAACAGCTGCAGCAAGCTGGATTTCTGACAACGCTGCTGTAGGACCTTCGTTTCCCAACAACAGCCTGTCTCCAGCTGAGAAACGGGGGCTGACCTTCCCCACACGGCTCCCAGCCTCGCCTGCGCCGCACTGCCTTCCCTCCCCAGCACCCTCCTTGTCTCCTCCACCCTTCCTCCGGCTCCCCCAGGGCCAAACACACTTATTTGCTTATGAAGAGCCTGAAGGTGTATCTCCAGCACAGGGGAGCAGCATCCAGGCTGCTTCATTTTCTGTTCTTCTCCTCCTCTAGCTCTTCGCTGAAGCACAAGAGCCTTCTCCTCTGCACCCTGTGCTGCCGAGCAGCCTCCACCTCCCCAACTCAAGGAGAAGTCTTTCCTCTCCCTCCCTTTGCATTGGGTGTGCTGAGCCGCTCGGAAGCAGCCTGCATGAAAGGTACTGACAAAATAAAGTTGGATTGTACTGCATTATTGAAAAAGTGACCTCCAGTGGTCAATAAAGCCTTTGCCCACCGTTTCCAGGCAGCGGTGCCTGTTGTCAAGCTCTGCCTCGGTTCAGCAGGACGCCGGTTTGTCTCTCCCAGTCCCAGCTCCCACGGGTGGCTGGTTCAAACTCAGAGTCTGCACTTTGGTAACGAGGAGCTCAAAGCACTTTAATGCACGGATGCAATCATGAATGCAAACAGGCTGCAGGCAAGAGAGCAGCATAACAGCAGTCTGTTCCCCCCATCTCCATCCTTACAGCTACTGGCTCTGGGCAAAAGCACGGGGTCCGATAAGACAAGTTGGGAGGAGGCAAAGCTCTAGGACGAGGCATTTTTCAGTTTTACTGCAAACCTTCAGCCACGCTGCATGGGGGTGGGGGGGTTCAAGGGACACCATTCCCTGCGTCTCAGCAGCGTTGAGCTCTGCATCTGGACCAGGAGGAGGCTGATGGACCCAGCACAGGTGGCACTCAGGTTCCCCTCAAAGATGCCCTCCTCAAAGATGCCCTCCTCTGCGCCACCGTGTTCCCAATCCTTTCACATTTGATTTCTATGAACAATTGCACAACCAGCTTCCTCCTTCCGTCCCCTACACCAGCTGCAGAAGACAGGTCTCTCCCCACCATGTGAGACACCACTGGAGGAGGTTAACCCTGGCATGGAGGGGGAGCAGCCCACCAGCAGCACCCCTCTCCCGGGCACCCATCCTCCGCACCAGAGCCCGAAACACAGCCTCGCCTGGGAAAAGCAGAGCTGGTTTCGCTTCACACCACACACGGAGAGGCATGGGTACCCCACTACATGCACGTACATGCAGCCCCATGCCGCTCGGAGAAACACTTGCAGGAGACGGCGATGGCCCATTTGCAGGATCAGCAGTTCCTGCACATGCAGCAGCTCGCTGGCAAGCTCGGGTGCTCCTGTCGCCTGCGGATCCAGTCCCCTCTTCCTTCCCCTCTCCTTTTACAGCCTTTGCAAGGAAAGCAGGAGGCCAGCTGGGAGATCCAGGTAAGGGGTTTTTTACCCTTTTGGGGATTAGCTTCAGATAGGGCCCAACTGCAATAAGCTGAGCCTTCTCAGGACGTTGAGTGAGGACAAAGAAGAACCAGCATTCTCCAGAAAAATGGAGGGAAGGCCCTAAAGCAGCTTGGCTCTTTATCCTGCTTCATTTCCAAGTGCCAGTGCCACCACAGCAAGGGATGTCTCCTTCCCTCCCACTTTGAAGGGGAGCGCAGCAGGGGCCATGCCCTCCAGGTCCCACACCGTCTCAGGACCAGTGCTGCTCAGGGACGATGTCCTCCCACCTTGTCCAGGATCTGTGCCCAGGGAACAGCCCCAACACCTTCACAAGCCAGGCCAGGCTGGGAAGAGCTCCCCACGCCTTGGCAGACACCCGTGACGGGAGCTGGAGCCTTTGCAGCACCACCTCCCCTCCCCGCCAGGGAAATCTGTACAGGGCAGATAACAAGCTTCACAGACACATTGCAGAGGGGGTCACCAGCTGGCAGGGTCCAGGAAACACAGGCAGTAAAGAGAGAGGGGAGAAGGGGCCAATTAACCATCTCCTTCCTCAAGGGGACTGGTTTAGACAGCATGAAAGATTAAAGGTCTCAACGATGCAAGGGGAGGTGGAGGAGAAGAATCTCCTCCCATGCATGGCCACAGATAGACACCACAGAGCTCGTAGGTACTGTCAGGACCAAGCTATGAGCTGTAGACATGATCTAGCACACCAGGCAAGGAGATAACTGACAAAATGGCGTTCTCCTAAATTTAGCACCCACCATGCATACCATGTCCCAACCCTTCAACCCCACAGCCCACCCCCAGAGCTGTGCAAGGCTAATTTCCATCAAGGGCTGTCTTGGAAGAAACTCTTTCCATTTCAACCCATCTGCCAAGTGCAGGCAGCCTTCCCCAAATCAGATTCCCTCTTTGCAGCGTGCCAGCAGCACGGACCAGGCTCCTCTCCACCTAAAGCAACGCACCCATGGCACAGAGTCAGCAGTTGCCTACATACCACCTGCAAAGCAACCTCCCTTCACATGGAAACGTGCAAAGCATGGGTGTTTAACAGCAGGATCCCGGCACATTTATTGTACCCTGTTGGTGGAACAGCCACCTCCCTCTGTTATTCTGTGGTTCACAGTCCCAGGATGGAGAGCAAGGACAAAGCTCGCTGTTCCCCTCTGGTAGGTGTTCCAGCAGCTCTCTCCTTCGGCTGTGCGCTCATACGGCTCTTGCAGCCAGCAACGGCTACACGGCATCCTTCCCATGAGGGTAGGAGCAAGGAGCTACGGCTGAAATAGTGATTTCAGTCCTGCTTTTCAGACCTCTGCATCTGGCACGGCTGCAGCGCCAAGGGCAGGACACCTTCAGACAGAGCCAGGCGGTTGCTCTGTTCTACAGCCGATTGCAAGTTCCCAAAGGAGAAGTGGACAGTGACATTCAGAGAGGCAAAATCACGAGGCCGACCTCCCCCCTCGCCGCCTGCAACAAGAGGACGCTGTCTTCTGATGGCCATGCATGGCCAGGAAGGAGGGAAGAAGAAGGGACCCGAGGTTTTGGGGCAACAGTACAGCCAATCCCCAGCTGCCTCCAGACTACAAAGCACCTCTCCTCCTGTCAGGGATGGGTGGGCTCACCTCAGCAAGTGGAGACCACCTAGATACACTTGGTATGATCCTGACACCACTGCAATGGGTGATGGCCCAGCCATTTGTACTCCCAAGGAGCAGAAGGCATCAGCAGCTCCTTTCAGCTCGAGGAGCTGCAACTATTCCCTGTGATACCCCACAGAGCTTAACCTTACGGAACATCTGCAGAAAGGGTAGCTGTTTCAAGCTGCTGTGAGCTCCCACTACAACATCTCACACCATCTGGTCACAAATCCTCTCCTCCACATGCTGCCAGCATTCAGACCCTTCTCCTGGTAGAGTCACTCATGGTGAGAGCAGCTCTGGCAAGGGTACCTTCCCCTCCTGTCCTCCAAGATGGTGTAAAGAATGGTGTTTGGGTCTGGAATTTCACTTTTTTGCATCTTCTTATGGTTCTGAAAGACAAGCTGGACCAAACATTGCTCCGCATGGGCACAGACATTGCTCCAGGCTCTGGCGGAACCCAGCAGATCCTCCATCGCTGGCAGTACCCATCTGACCACACTCAGCCACACAAAACATCCATTTCTCTCCAGAGATATGAGGATATGCCATACCCTAGGTGTGAGTCAAGCCTGGGTTTCGGGATGCCAAAGGCAGCCAGCTTCAACCCACTAAAGCTTTGACTTCAAACCTAAAAGCTGAGGCCCACCGCTGGGCGGAGGCAAGGGGCAGGGTGGGATCCTGTTGCTGCCTGTGCAGGTCTCATTTGGAGCTGCAACAGCACAACCCTCCACAAGCAGGCATCACATCCAGCCTCGTGTCCGCCGCTCCATCCCTGGCAGATCGGGTCTATCTGGTGAATCTGGGCCTAAGTTACAGCTTTGCAGCTTCGAGCTTTAGAAGTTTTAAATAATAATAAGTCACAGCCTCACATCTCAGATCAAGCTCCCTTTTGGATCATCCAAACCCCAGCCGGGAGTGCTAAACCAGACAGGCAGGACCAGAAAATGTTCCCATCCTACCTCTGCAAAGAGGAGCCTCCACTCCACACCCTTCCAGTCTGCCCCTGGGGTATCCGTCTGACAGGCGGAGCAAGGCTTTGTTGTTTAAGGCAGCCTAATCCTGCAACCCTTACATCAGTGGGGCCAGATCCTGGCTCTCTTGATTCACCCAAGATTGGGCCCCTCTTGATTCACCCAAGGTTGGGATGCAGCTAGGAAGGTGGGGGATGATTGCAAGGGGCAAGAGAGGGGACACAATTTAGGGCCATGGCACACCAAGCAGCTGAGCGCAAGCAGCAATAGCTCTTCCCTTTTCTCTGCTTCCCTCCTGCCTCTGCAAACCCCCCTCAGCTTCACCCACCAAGCGCGGCTCAACCTGAAACCGGGCTGCAGCAGGGTTGTACCTGCACGTGTTGGTGAGTCAGAGCTGGCCGGCCAGATAGACATGCACCAAGCCCTCCCCCACAGCCCCTTTTAACTTCTACATCCTTGACGTGCCCTCACCAGCCGTTTAAAGAGGGCTTTTTTTTTTTTCACCAAACCNNNTTTTTTTTTTTTTCTGCTCTATTTTGTCTTCAGTCCTCCTAGTGGGTGGGGAAAATCCCGGGTGTCAAACTTCAAAAGGGAAGCCTGAGTTCACATCTCATTCATGTCCGAGGCGCTGCCTAACCACAGGCTCCCTGCCCGCACCCTCACCCGGGGCCGGCAGCAGCTCACATGGGGCTCAACGCGTCGGGTACTCGCAAAGGATGCAACAAGGCTGCTGCCTCCCTTCCCTGCAGCCCAGCTCAACTGGGGATGTCCATTTGTCCATCCATGGCTTGGTGCACCAGCTAAACCAGAGATAAAAGGAGGGTTTGGACGTGGAGCCCTGCTCAGGGGGGTTGCAGGGCTGGGATTCAACAAGCCCACCCCAAAAACAGAGCTCCTGGAAATCAGCTCTGCAGGGCGGAGAGAGAACCAGTGCCTTCTCCTCCCTGCTCATCACCATGTCTCTGACAGCAGCTTTGTGGCACAAGGCAGCCCTTCTACCCACCCCATGAGACAGCTCGGTGGCACGGTGGAGCCCTAGGATGCTTCACACCAAATATTTTGCTTTGTGCATTTGAATGTCACTCTTGGTCTGGGTGATTTTTGCCAAAGACTGCGCCCAACAGAACAGGGTGGCTGGGCTGAGGAAGAAGCAGACGGGCACAGTGGCACAAGATGTGCTCTGTGCTGTACAGCCAAAAACCAGGAGGCACGAGGAAGCAGCCTGTCCTCTGCAAAGGCTTCAGAAAGGATCAACGGCTGGACAAAGCCATCCGTACCAAACCCGCTGCACCACACAGAGCTCGGGTGCTCTCTGCACACTGCCACCAACCTCAGCCTCGCGTTGCTCCTGCCTACAGCAGCCCTGGTCCACACAAGCCACCTCCTTCACATCTCCTGGTTTCCAGATTAACAGAGCAGGGCAGTTTGGACCTGGTGCTTTCATAACAAACCTATTTTCTTTCCCCCAGTCACGGGCAACAAAGAAAACCAGGCACACAGACAGTGGAAGGAGATGTAGCATCTATTTGATTTTCTATTGTACTGCTGAATAGTAAGTTAAAGCCTATTCACAGCTGATTTGGTTCTGTTTTCGGTGGCATTTGAGACGCTCAGGCTTCGTGGAGAGATGAGCTCTCCCACAGAAGAGCTCGCAGGAGCCAGCCTTGCAGAGTTAGGAGCCAGGTCGGTCCTGGGAGGTGAGTCAGGAAACTCCACACAGAGAGGAAAAGGGAGATGCTCGGAGCAGGGGAGCCCAAACCTGTGAGCCTACACCATGAGCCCCACAGTTAGAGACTGGAAACAGCTTTGCTTCCTGCCAGGAGCAGAGAGAAACGTCAGAGTGGCATTTTGTTGAAAGGGGATGAGCAGGAGCGTAGGAGGATGTGTTGATGTTCCCTCCCCAGAGGAAAGGGCACAGTTTTCAGTGAGAAAAAGATGTCCTGGCTCAGTAGCTGTGCCAGGGAGGATGGGGAGCACTGGACAGGCAGCACTGCAGCCTCCCCAGATGCACAGGGATATGTCAAGGCAGCTCTGACATCCAGGTCGACCCGCAGCATCTCTGGCGGCTCACCTCTGCCAGCCGTCACATTGCAAGTACACATGCCATGATTTTAGTCCCGCTCTCCCTCTTGGACACCCAGTGTGTTTGGATGCAGTGTCCTGACCCATGGCAGCGAGCACTGCCTGGGAACAGTGCTCTGCCACCCCACCTGCACCGCCAGACACACGGGCTCTTGAGAATCCGTATGGAGCATAGGACCAGATATCAGCATATACAGGACACCAGTCTACTAAAAGCCTCAAATAATGATTCCTGAATACAGCAAAGGCAACGTGCTTGGGGACACACTCCCACTGCAGATGCCTCTTTTCAAAATACCTCCTGCAGGCTTGGCTCCAGCAAGGTGCTCACCTCCACCAGTTCACAGAGCCATCTAGGCACTGAGAAACACACAGTCACACTTTTCCATGCAGCCCATGGTGCCCAGCAAATATTCAGCCTGCGTCTAACCTGGTGAAAAGCCCTGTTTGATTGCATTTGCCCTCTACTCCCCCTCCAAGTAAGCAGTACCCCAGAGCACCCCAACATGCAGATGCGCGAAGGATGCTTTGAGCAGCACCCTGTTGCAACGGAATAAGCTGATGCTGCAGGATTGCTGGGATGAACCTTCATTTTAAGAAAGGGCTCAAACATCGTGGACTTGCAGGGGGGCTTGAGAGGAGGGACGTCCTTGCAGTGAGGTAGCCAAAGTACAGCACCCACATGTCCCACCGTGAACCCTTTCTGAGGAGAGGCAGGGCAGAAGGTCCTCAGCATCTCCCCAGGGCTGCCCCCAGCAAACCCTTTGGCTCCCCCAATGCCCCTCCAAATGGGTTTCCACTGCAGAACCCAGGCAGGAGGCCAGGAGCCAAAAGAAGGGGGTTGCCATTCCTCCAGCCTGCAGGCCAAAGGAGATGCACGTGACTAGGTGTTGGCTTGGATTTCCAAGCCCTGCGACAGCACCAGCTGCTCCTGCCCATCCCTCTCCCCGCAAAGAGGCCCACAGATCAGGTTTCCCAGGACACTACGACCAGGTGAGTCTCCACAGACCTGGCCAACGTCCCCTTCTCTGCAGCCATTCCACAGAGATGTTGGACCAGCCCTTCGGTAGGTGAGCACCAGAGCATCCCCGTGGGCTCTGGCTGACACATCGGCGAGGGAAGCCAGCGCGTCTCACCTCCTGCGAGCCCAGGGGATGCAATCACGGCACTGGGCAGGGACTCGCCTCGGCAGAAACCGGATCTGGGACACTCCAGCACCAAAAATAACCTGCCAGCTGCCCAGGAATAGAGGAGAGCCAAGCGTGCACAGATCACGCACATGTCAGGAGTGGTGTCATCTGCACCCATCTTCAAGGATAATAGGGGGGAACATGGTTTTTGGTGCAATTCAATGGATTACAGCAGAGCAGTGGCATAAAACAGCCTCCTGGCCTTTTTGGGCAGCAAAGCAGCAGACGGTCCATACCCCCAGGGCCCCGTCCTCCATCTGGGGAAGAGCTGCCATGCCTGGGAGCCGCAGAGAGCCCCATTGCAGCTGTGCTGAGGAGCAGAGACCCCTGCTCGGTCCCTCCTCTCCTCCCCCAAGAGGCAGCAGTAGCCAGAGCAGCTGGGAGACCTGAGATCTTGCAAACTCGTGCTGGGTGGGAGGGCGTTCTCCTGCCCCTGGTTGCTCCAGCAGCAATTACCCAGAAATGCTTTCCCAGCCCAAGCAGGGGTGAGCAGTGCTCAGAGCAGGCTGGAGAAGCAAGGAAGAAAATCCAGATGTGCAAACCAGAGTAAGGAGACACCAGGATCCGTTCACATCTCATGCCAGCCACATGGTGCAGCCACACCTTGTGTTTTCAAGGAGCAGTCAGAGCCCTGATCCTCGCAGCTTTTGAGGAGGAGGAGAAGATAGAGCTTTTTGTCCCTTGGGTTAGCTAGCCAGGATGGCCACCCACGGCTCAGTAGCAATGGGGGCAGAGAATCCAGAGCCACCTTTGGGGTGAATGCAGGCAATCAGACCCCATAAACAACAGCCCTTTGGGCAGACACAAGATTACCATGGCCCACACATGTCCCACCAACAAAGGAGCGGAATATGGGATGCTCACTCATCAAAAGCCTGCACTGGAAATGTGCAGTCCCTTCTTCGGGACTTTCTGGTGCTCTGCCACTCAAAGATGCTTTCCTCGGGACACGTTCCCAAGGAAGGGCACAGATTTGCCATATCAGAAAAATATGATTTTCCAAATTCCATAATTACACAACAACCACCACCAGGACTGGGGCATAGGGTTAGGCTGAACTAAAGAAGCAGCAGGTAACGTTTCTGCATCAACACATACTTCAAGGAGTTATTTTTCCCTGATCATTCCCAAGTGGAAGATCCACTTTTCTTACTTCTTCCTGCCAGCGAGGCACTCACAACTTGATGTGTTTCAGGACCTGCCACCTCAGAGCAGGTCAACACCTGCCCCAAAACCCAAGCAAGGAGCAGAAAGACCTGGTGCAAGTCATTCAGCGCCCCAGCTTCATCAGCCTCCTGAAGGCACCGGCATTGCTCATCTCCAAGCACCATTACCACAGCCCAAGGGAGGGCATTTGCAGGGCACACCTCGCGGAAAAGCTCTATAAAACAGGGCTGAGCCCTCGGCAGGTACAAGCCAACCTCAGAGAGCAGAGCCGCAGCGGAGCTGAACTCAAGGGAAAGGCAGGAGCGTTTCCAGCCAAATCTGGGAGGGGAGCTGGCAAGAGCAACGTGAGGGTGCAGCGTTGCAGGATGCCAGCGCTTGCATTCACCCGCCGCCTCCCAGCGTTGTGCACAGGATCGGGGCTGCTCCCGCTTTCCCCGAGCCAGCCTCCCCAGGCAGGAGAAGACAAGCAGGAGCTTGGTGCTCATGAAGCTACCATCCTCCCTGCTCCAGTGGCAGGAGAAGAAAGCAGCATCGAACAAGTCTTGGGCTGTCGGCTTCCCGGCACCCTCAGCAGTGCTGGCCATGCCAGCATGGCACTCCTCCACCTCCTTCCCTCCTCAGCATCGCTATGTCTGTAGAGAGAGAAGGAGCAGGTCTGCTTCCCAGCCCGGGGGGTAACAGTGGCTGGGGAAGGATGGACCCGGTTCCTCCCCACTTCCCAGCCCTAGGGCACTGCACAAGAGAGGAACATCTCTCTCCTGCTGCCCCAGCTCCTGGTGCAACCAGGGCCAGGAATCATCATAGAATCATAGAATCGCTAAGGTTGGAAGGGACCTTTAAGATCATCAAGTCCAACCGTTAACCTAACCTGACAAAACCACTTCTAAACCATATCCCCAAGTACCACGTCTACCCTTTTTTTAAACACCTCCAGGGATGGCGAATCCACCACCTCCCTGGGCAGCCTATTCCAATGTTGGATAACCCTTTCAGTGAAAAAATTTTTCCTAATATCCAACCTAAACCTCCCCTGGCTTAACTTGAATACACTTCCTCTTGTCCTACCACTTGTCACTAGGGAGAAGAGGTCAGTCCCCATCTCTCTACAACCTCCTTTCAGGTCGTTGTAGAGAGTGATAAGGTCTACCCTCAGCCTCCTCCTCTTCTCCAGGCTAAACAGCCCCAGTTCCCTCAGTCGTTCCTCGTAAGACTTGTCCTCCAGACCCCTCACCAGCTTCGTTGCCCTTCTCTGGACACGCTCCAGAAAACCCCTGCACGGGTGGGGCTGTCACTTCCCTGGGAAAGGCTCATCTGTGCAGGGTGGAAGAGAAGACTTCGGCTACAAGGTGAAACCTGGAGGCCCTGACACTTTCCAGCTCCGTCGTCAGCTCCCTGCAATGGTTCAGGCAGAGCTGCTCGGTCTGGGTCTTCCCGCCCCTTGCTGGAGGGGGGAAGGCACTGGCCCACCTCCCACCCAGACTCTGCTCAGTGTGCTTCATCAGGAGACCCGCAATGTAGTTTTGCACCAGACTTTCTGGTTGCCATCAGTAAGTTTTCTGGGCAAGAGGTGTTAGAGCCTGGCGCTGCAGGCTCTTCCCAAACAATCTTACCAGCATGGGGAAAAAAAACCTTAATTCTCCTCTCCAATGTGTGTCCTCAAAGTACCCACCGGGGATTAAGACCCTGCTGTCCTGACCCTCAGCATCCTGAAGGACTGCCTGCTAACTCGGACACACACAGAAAGCAGAAGCTCCACACTGGTGCTCTGCACCATCTAAAAGCCTTTTATTTCATTTCACTTGGTCTGTCATTTCAAGCTAGCCGCCAATACCTTGGGAAACACAGGCTAGAGAGACTTAGGATTTATTTTTGAGAGCTTAACATCCATTATACTCTTAAAAAATTTATGCCCTTAAGCATCTCCACAGTGGCTGCTGAACACCCATTAAAAAAATTTCATCCATTGCTTAAGCCTGACAAGTCTTACCTTCAAGAGGTACCCGTAAAGACCTGGCAAGACGCTCAACTTGAGCCCTGGGCTCCGAAGACCTGACCATGGCACAAACAGCCCTGGGAAAGACGTTATCCCCCCAAGAGAGCGAGACACCAGAGGTGAGGTTTATATCCTGGAGCAACCACTACACGCTGACTTTGCTGCAGACGACCGTGGCAGGACAGCTTGATGTGTCAGTTGGAAATGCAATTAACTTCAATGTGCAAGGGGATAAGGGAAGAACTGAGGTTCCTATGGATGCAGTTGCTTGGCTCTTAATTCCTCTAGCAACGCTAGCCTAGCAATGTTATCCACGTTTCAGTTCTACCCTTGCTAGAGTGGGAAAAGTTCCTTTCAGCCTTGGGAATGCCTGCGCGCGTGGGAAAGTCGCGCAGTACGCAAAGCGGCACTGCACCAGGAGCTGTTTGCAGCCAGCTTCACCTCCAGGACCCCCAACCCACAGCTCCTACTGCCCCCTCCAGCAGCTTTGTTTCACCATTTGGGGTTTCTTCTCCAACATCAGAGTAGGAAGGGTCCGCGCTCAGTCCAGGTCCAGGCAGGACTGCATCAGAAGCAATCAGCTCAGGGAACACAGAGGGGCACACACCTCGGCTGCCTCAGTGCAGGACTCCTCCAAGGCACCCGCTGCAACACAACCATCACAACACATTAGGCAGCCATGAGGCTGCTGGTACAAGCCTCCTGAATGGTAGGCAAGGGATGAAAAGCAAAAAGGAACAAGCAACGGAGCTAGACAAGCCTGTAGGGGAGCTTTCCTATGCCCTCCTCCACCAGACAGCTCCACCAGGTCCCTGTGCAGCCCATGAACCCTCCTCCAAGTGCTGTATCAGGGCTCATACAGCCTCACCAGTGGGTACCCGCTGGGCCAGGCATGGCACGCGCGTGAACAGGAGCTGTTTGCAAGACAGCAAGTTGTCAGTGTGGCAGCACGGAAGACTGCAGGGAGCACAAGGGAGTAAGTGAGATGACCAAGGTCAGGCGGCGTGGCTGCAGGCTGAGCTGTGCAGCCCAGCCCACAGCACGCACCACCTCACCTGGTCCCTGAACAGCCCCCAGAGAGCCCAGACACAGCAGGAGGTGTTAGACTGATCCCCCCACCCTCTCCCCTGCATCCAGGCCAGTCAAATTTGTTTCCTCCTACAAAATTGTCCCCGTTCACATCTTTGCTATAGGGGATGCACTGGTCACTCTGTGCTCCCACACACTGCTGTGGGCTGGCCGCAGCAGGCGAAGGACACCCCAGGCTGCTTATTTCAGCATCATGAGGCAGCAGGCCGGCTGCAGCCACAGCACAGAAACAGCATAGTCTACCTGCACCCCGGGCTCCTCGCTGGATGCAGCAGCCGGCAGCTCGCTGCAGGCAGCCTCTACCACTCCACCGCTTCCTTCTGCACAGAAAAGGACCCAGTGCAGACTCCACTGCAGCCCAGAAAGGTCTTTCTGCTGCCTCGATGCACCCAGGAGGTCACAGCTGCACGGGTTGTGATCCAGCATCCAACCACATGAGTCCCTGCAAACACAGCAGACGGGTCCTGGCACTGCAGGTCCCTCCACAGCCGCAAGCTTGGATGGATGGGCTTCAACCCTTATGCTCCCACCATGCCACGTATGCACCAGGAGCTTTCTGCACCCTGGGGAAGAGTTCCTCTGGTTCAGGTACAAATTTCGTCCAGACAACCCCAAATCCATGCAATACCAGCAGCTCTGCCGGCTGCCAGCCATGCCGGGCCAGGCATCAGGCTGGAAGCAGTATGGACACGAGCCTGAACTCGCAGCACGGACCAGCTGGAGCCCAGTTCCAGGCAGGATCAGGCATGCCCGATACTCTCTCCAACACCTGCACCCAGGAGGGAAAAAGGATCAAGCACAGCCCCTCAGCAGGCAAGCACCCAACCCCTGGGCTGCGCAGAAGCTGAGCTACACCCAGCATCCCAGGAGATCAGCCCCTCAGCCCTGCTGCCCAAGCCCTCCCTTTGCCTTCACGCCGACAGCAGTCTGCAGGTGAGCCGCAGCATGCAACCCTGGGCAGCACAGGCAGGCCTGAGCCATCTGCCCCCGAGCATCACCCAGCACCAGCCAGCTCAGCTGCCAGCTCAGCTGCCAGCTCCACGCAGCGTCACAACCCTCCCCACCAGTTGTGTTTTAGTGGTTATTCCTGCTTTTCCAGTCAGTGAGGTGTGCTGCGCGCTCCAGCAGCCCCTCTCCAGCACATTTGCCTGCTAGAGCGATTTCATCCCTCTCCACCAAGGCTCAGAGGGGCACAGAAGGAAGCACCACCAGGACAGGGCAGCAGAGACAAAGCAATTCCAGCAGCCGGGTGCCAGCCCACAGCTGACTGGCTCCACTGGGACAGATGTTTGACAGACACCCCCATCATGATCCCAGCGCCGGGTCACCCACCCAGCCGTGGCTCCCACCGTGCACCCAAGCCAGCCCCGGCTGCCCCACAGCAGGCAGGAGCTGCCAGGGGCTGGATGCTTCGCTGTCATCTCCCTCCAGGTTTGCACAAGCTGTCTAGAGGTAGCTGCTGGCAAGAGGCCAGGCGAGCCGCGATGGCTTTGATGTGGGTGTCTGCTGGGCACATGCCAGGGCCAGGCCAGGGCGTTTGGCTGGAGGNAAGAAATCTTCAGGTCACAGCTGTGCCACGGTGGCATGAGAAATCTGCCTCGCTGCCCACGCCGTCCCTGCTCTGCGCTTCGCTCCAGAGTTCTTTATCTGCGGGCTTCACCACCAGGGATGTCTGCCCTGTGAGGAGACAGCCGCGGCGCTGATTTTCCTCACGGAGAGCACCGGATGGTTCGGCACCCACCTCCCGGCAGCACCAGGCTCCCGGGCACAGAGCGCCGGGAGAAGGATGCTCTGGAGGGGATGCAGGACCAGAGGTGGTCCGGCATCTTGCCCGCAGCCCCGCGGCGAGAGAGGCCCACCGCCGCCGTGTCGGGCTGCCGATGCCCAGGCGCCGAAGGAGTTACAGAGCACGGGAGATGTCGTTAATAATGAAGGCCACGCGAGTGATTTTTATCTTTAAAAAGCCCACAGCCCAGGTTGCACGGCTCCGCTAGGGAGCTCGCTCGGGCACAGCCACTGCTCCTTTAAGGTATTTAACAACAACGTGGGTGAACACGCTGGCTCCTCCCCGAGACTGCACATTCCCTCCGGGTCCCCCCGCCCCAGCCACGAGTGGCAGCGGGGACCCCCACGCCAAGCCCGGACTACCAGTCCCGGCATCCCCCCGGGCAGACCCGGGGGTTTGCTCCCTGCCGGGGATTGTAGTTCTCCCGCGGTCCGTCCATCCTTCCGTCCATCCATCTGTCTGTCCATCCATCCACAGGGCATCGCAAGGCCACACTCCTCCCAGGCTGGAAGGGCTCTGCTGGGGAAAGGCTGCAGTTTTCATCACAGGCAGGCAGCAATTAACCATTTCGGAGCCTCACGTCAGCTGGCAGCACTAATTACACACGCCTTGGGTCACTTTTAGCTGGTAAGGAGACCCCCACCGTGCCTGGGGCCAGGAGCCCAGGTAGGTCCCACATACCATCCCAGTCTTCATTCCCCACTCGAGCCACAGCTCCAACTTTAGTACAATTTTTGCCCTGATTGCCCTCCATACAGAATTGGCGAGCACAGGGAACAGGGAAGGATCTGCTACTTCGGTTGCTTTTAATGCCAGGCATCACCGCCTGGCACCGCGAGCCCTGGGAAGGTGGTCTCACTGGAGATGCACTATTCCTATCACAGAAGTCACGCAAGGGCCCCCCACACCAGACGCTGCCTGCACGGTAAGACATGCCCTGCCCCGCGCAGATTAGCATCTAGAAACCACAGGACAGGGTAGGTGGGAGGGGAAACAGAGGCAGAGAGACACAATTAGCCCTAGGTCACAGGTGCTTGGTCTCCATGCCCTCCCGCATCACCATGTAATAGCTTGCTGCCCAGGCTTCTCCGAGAGCCCGCTGGTCCCATTACCAGTAGGGAGCACAGCTGCAAATCCTGCTCGGTTCCCAGCAAATCCCGTCCTGCTCCACCCAGGACAGTCAGGAAAGGTATCTGCAGATAACATCTTTCATTCACGCTGGTGCTGGAGACAGACTTTCCAGCACAGCGACATTTACATCTATAACACAGGGTCAGACCAAGCCCAGGGATCAACCCTTGGCAACGCAGCACTAAAGACTTTGGGATATTCGACCTAGCAATTAAATAGGGTCGCTATCCGACACCACAGCCCAGCAAACAGCCCTTGCTGCCCAGGGCATCTCATCCCTCCTGGAAGGGATGCTCTGGGCCAGCAGAAGCAAGACCCCAAAGCAGCTCCGGAGCGCCATTCGCCACCAGCTGCCAGGGGAGCCCCTGGCACGGACCTGCTTTCTCCAAGGAAGTGGTGGACACGTCCAACAAAACCCACTCTGGGGACCTAGCGCCAAATGCAGCAAACAACTTGGTGGCCCTTCTCTTGCTTTCTCCTCAGGACAATCCATCAACATGCCAAACACCAGCAAGGACAGGCAGCCTGACTGCTCAGCATGCAGCCAGACCATGAGGGCAAAAGCACATTTCCCAGGCAGGGACAGAGCTCAAAGCTGTCCTTTAGCCTAGTGTTCACCTCTCCATGGGCTGTAAGTGATACTCATTCCCATCCCTAACCCAAGAGCCACCACAGGTCAAAGCGCCCTCTCAGGAGTGACCCCACAGGCCATAGTCAAAAGTCCCCTGGATGAGGGACCTACCCTGACGCCCCTGCAGCCCCAGTCTCCAGCTCTGCCTAGATGAGAGCTAGTGCTGAGCTGGGTTTCATGGACAGAAGCACCCCAAATTTTCTAGCCCTTCGGCACAGCTCCCGCACACCAACCAGGAAAGCACCCAGGCAGCCGAGCCCAGCCTGAAGCCACGCAGCCCTGTGGCCAGGCTGAGCCATCACCACCGCAAGCTGTAGGACTCTGGTCACCTGCAAGTCACCACTGAGCCAGACAGAGGCTGTGAGTACTTTGACACCTGCAGTAGCTCAGAAATGCTCAGGGGAGCAGTGGGGATGCCACTGACAGAAGGACCCATGCAAGCCCCCAGGCAGCCACCACGGTTGCTGTGCCTGCCCTGCGCAGGCAGCAGAGGAGCTCTCAGGATCCCTCATGCCCCCAGGAGGGTGAGCACCATGTCCATCGGAGCTGTGACAAGCTCCCTGGGGTGGCAGGGTCCAGGGGAGCACCCAGTCCAAGATGTGAAACACTAGTTCCCTGGAGGGAGTGGACGCCAACCTCATCCCCTCTTCCCAAAAGAGCGGCTCCTAAGCTTGCCGCACCCGGGTTGTCTTGCAGCTTTAACATTCCGCAATGGCTTTGCAGGAAATCCATGTCCTCCAAATACCAGAAACAAGGAGACAAGGCACCAGCAGAGACCAGTACAGTAGGACAGACTCACTAGAGACCTGGGGAAGCACCTGCACCAGAAGCTTTACAATGCTGCTGCTGCAGAGCATCACCCCAGTGGCTCTGGGTGCCAGGCAAGCCAACCAAATCACACCAAGACCAACTGGGATGCTGCAACCTCCGCGTGAACACCCACAGCTCTGCTCACACCATCGGCAGCTCATCACTCCCCAGCTCTAGCAAAGACCTGATCTGCTACTGCAGACCGACCTGTGGGCTCAGCAAGCCAACAGCAAAAGTATGCACAGGCTAAAAATCATCAGCGCAGGCAGAGGCCTCCTTCTCCTTTGGGTCGCGTCACCAGCTGGCCAACACAGCCAGCATTTGCCCACTCATGGTGGGGTAAGCTGAGCCCACTGCAGGGGCGACCAGCAATAAGATCCTGGTAGCAATCACCTCCTCAATTTCAGCCTCCCAGGATTAGTCAAAGCAAGAGTCATGCAATTCCTGGCCAAGGGGACGTCCCAACACTTTGGTAGGAGTGCAAGAAACACCAGGAGTGTTTGTAAGCACCACCTTGGGCACAGAGGTGAGTTAGGCTGCGCTTGGCCACGCAGCAGTGAGAGGCCGTGAAGCAACGGCAGGGAAGCTTACAGGTTGCACCCATACCTTGCACAGCAGTGCTCAGGGTACAAGAAATGTAGGAAACGAGTCAATAGAGTTAGGCAGGAACAGACCAGATCAAAGTACTGAGCACTTCACCCATATCCCGTTCCTCCCCAGCTAAAGGCAAGGAGGAACAATAACTAAATGGATGATTTCTTGATACATTTTTGTCCCTATTTTCTCCAGGGTTTTATACAAAGTGTTTGACTGTGGTACCAGAGCTGTGAGAAAGAGCTAACAGCTACGACAGTGGGGTGACAGCCTTACCCATTGCATGCTCGATCAGTACGGATGGATACACTGCTCCCAGGGCTGACGGCTTCTGGAGCAGACATGCCCGGTCCCCCACTCACTGCAGCAGACCCCATGGGTCTGTGCTGCAGCTCCCCTCAAGCTGGGGAGCAGCTTGGGGGTCCAGGCAACATTGCGCCTGCCCAGCACAGGGGAGGGGGTGGCAGAGGCCAGCCGTGCTTCAGAGCTCGGCCTGAAAACCTTGTTCTGGCTTGTTTTCCCACTAGCTTTGGGTGCCTGACTTGTAATAAGTGAGCCTGAAAAGCAGGCTCCTTTTCAGACATGCCAGGCACCCACAGCTCCAACTCACAGACGCGTCTCCAGGGAGTCAAGTTCCAGGTGCACCCAAAAAAATCTTGTGTTTCAGCCAATACCCTAATGCCTCCACTTCCTTGTCTGAGAAAAGCTGGGCAATGCCCAGGCCCAGGACTCGGAGGCTCAAGGGGAAATTGCTCTATAGCAGCCAGTCTAATTGCACTGAAATTACGAGATCAAGCAGTAAATTTACGTCTGTGTTCATTGCTCTGGGTGGCAAAGCCACACCGGCAAGCGTCTGATCTCCAGTTGCTGCAACTTCATGTTTCATTGGAAAGGGAAGGAGGGGGTTAATGAAGGAGAGCATTGCCAGTTGGAAGTGCTACCTAAAAAGGGTTTCTCCTACTAGCTGAAGCAAAATGGTTTCTCTTGCCAGCTTGTTTACTCTGCAGCTGAGAGCAGCAGACCGCCAGGTTTTGCTGCTGGAGCCCGCTGCAGGATCGACGGCTGCGAGAACGGCCCTGGCACCAGGACATCAGCAGGGCTGGACCGACTGTGGTACAGCTGCACCGTCCCCAGCCCAAGGCCAGCCCCACACAGCACCCACACCGCAGCCTGGCGCCCAGGACCAGCAGCATGTACGCAGGGAAACGTGCAGCTACAACCCTCCAGACAGCAAATCCGGGGCCCATCCTCCTTTCCTTTGGGGAAATAATGGTACTTGCCATTTAATGGCCAGTTAAAAGCTGCAATTACATTTAACCGAGATGGTTTCAGACCAAACGTCCCCTACAGCAGTAGGGTCCTTCGGGCCCTTTCCCGTGGGAAGGGCACACAAACCCCAATGGAGATCAGGGAACAGGGATGCTGGACAGGACACAGACATTTTCCCAGGATAGGCAAGCACCAAACAAACCTATCCTGCCCCAGCTTGCTGCTGCAGATCCAGAAAATGGACAGGACTCGTTATCCTCTTTTAGAAAAGCAGAGCTTACAGTTATGTTTCAAGACAGGTATCAGCCAGATTCCTGTCTTCAGAAGATTTTGGAGTCCACAGGCCAAACTGAAGCAGCGCAGATTTCATAGCGTGCAGCCCATCCCGGCTCCAGGATTAAAGCCACCGTGTCTGCAAACAAAACACTTGCACCCGCCAGGAGAGCCAGCCGGGGAGGAGGGCGAGCCTGCAGCCACCGCTGCCCTCGCCAGCCGCAACACAGTGCTCGGCAGACAGCAAGAGGATCAGGCCCATGTTTTATAGCCTTTATATTAATTACCCAGAGTCTAAATAAGATTAAAGTTTTAATTCCATCTTCATCTAGAGGCTCCTGCTGTGCACTCGGGTTTTCCTGGTGCCACAAAGCTTCTCAGGCAGTTACAGCAGAGGGCACTTCTCTGACAGCCAGGGACAGCAGCGTCTCCTGCATCGGGGTTGCCCCATGATGCCCAAATGGCCCCGAGGACACAGCACCCTCTACAAGGCCCTCTGCACCTCCACAGACACAGCAGTGCTGCAGGCAGGACCTTTGCTGGTCCTGACCCAGGGGTCCACCTGAAGTCCACCTGACCCTTCAGTTAAAGCCACAACTCGAGGCCAGTGGGGCCACGCAATGATTAAAGAGCAGAGGGACAGCACTGGGCAGTGTCCCAAGGCCACACTGCTAGTCTGAGCTGGGATGGTGAGCACGAGCTCGAGGCGGAGGATGTCTGCCAGAGCGATGCTTTGCGGCTGGCGCTGGCCACACTGCACAAGCCACCCGGTAGCAGCCGGCCGGTGGGCAAATCATGCTCTTCCACTGGACCACATAGGCTAGAGCTTTACAGCTGGAGAGCCAGCTAAGCAAAAGAGGAGATTGCTGCCTGCGCTGGCTGGTTGGAAGATGTGGCACGGGCTGGCAGCAGCAGCGTGTGCTGCCCCAGTTCCCCAGTGCCCAAGAGGCCACGGGAAATGCTGCAGAGCTGCAGCTGGGGCTCAGCCTGCAGGCACCAATGCCAACACCCCGCGAGGGCTGAACCTTTGATCTCACCGACTGGGAGCAAGGCCTGGCTCCAGCCACCAAAGCACCCAAAATTCAGCGCTGGTCTGTGTGACATGGCCCAAATGCCAGCCTTGATGCAGCCTGTGTTATCTGCGTAGACCATCTCTGGGTATCGCCTCCTGGATCTCTGGCTACAGTGCAACCCCAGCCTTGGAAAAGCCGATCTGCAGCCGAGAAGGGTTGCGAGGGAGAGAAACCAGTGGAGAAGAGGAAGAAGACAGCGCAATCCCCCACCTCAGATGCTGCCCATACCTACTGCCTTGAGCTACAGCCACCCTCTGGACAGGGTTGTGATTATTTTCCATGTTACGGACAAGGAAAGTGGTCTAGAGAGTCCTACGAGAGCTTGGGAACGCACAGAATGTCATTCACCCTGGTTTGCATGGCTGAGGGCAGATGGTGGAGAAGGTCGCTCCACAAGCAATGCTGCACAAACAAGGGGGACTTAGCCAGCGGCCACTGAGGGGGCAACGAGCTGCCCCAGCCCAGCTGCTGTCCCAGGGACCCTTCCACCGGGAGAAAATCCTCCGTGACGCTGCACCTGCTCCCATTCCCTTGGGTGGGGAACATGGGTGAGCTGAGCCAGCGGAGTCCAGCCAGGCCAAGAAGCTAACAAAGCCCCCAGCCCTCCGAGCGTGCCCCCACAGCCCCACTCCAGAGCCCAGGCTTTGCTCGGTGCCCCCAGAGCTGACGAGCCCAGTGACCACCTTGTGCAACTGCCCCTGCAGTTTGGAGGGTGGGCTGCACCGGCGGGAGCAAGGGCTTCGGAGGTTTGTTATCCGGTGGGCTCCACACTGCCTGCCGATGCGACGCTGCTTGTAGTCACCACTAAGGTATGTATGCCAGTGTGTCCCCCAAAGCTGGCACCCAGCGTAGGGAGCATCCCCCCACAGTCCCGGGGGAAACCCCCTCCTCTCTCCCCTACCAGCCGCTTTTTACAGAGGATGCCGTTTCAGAAGCAGCATTGCAGTCGCCCAGGGACTCCCCAGCTCAAGGCCTCTTCTCCCACCGAGGCACTGCAGCCCCCTACCCCGACACCCCCCAAGTTGTGCACCCAACCCTGTCTCTTACCTGCTGCCCAAGAGTTGCTCCTCCACAGCAGCACTGGCGTTCCCGAGTATCGCTGCTCCGGGGTGGACGGCTGCGTCCCTCGGTGGGCAGGTCCTGTAAGCAGCCAGTATGGGGGGCAGCCCCCAGACCCCTTTAGGCCCTGAACACCCCTACCCCCATACACCACACAAGGGTCTGCCCAGACCGCCCCCCCCCATCATACACACCCGGGGGGGCACCCATTGGAGCAGGACCCCCACCGCCCTGCAGACTCAAGGCACCTGTGTGCAACAAGGTGGGATGGGAGACTAATTAGCAACCACCCGTGCACTGTCCTACTCCCACTTTGGGGGAAAAAATGGTGTGATTGGGGCTCTTTCTGAGCAGCGACCGATGCACAGTCCTGCTCCCACTTTGGGGGGTGGGGGGGAAACATCTGACTCCTCTCCAAGTGCGGGGGGACGGGGAGAGCTTGCAAGGCGGGAGGAGAAGGGGGTGTCCCTGCCGGGGGCTGCTCGCTGTCGGGGCACGG
>VZSZ01001696.1:1073-13084 GCA_013398815.1 Ibidorhyncha struthersii | reverse complement strand
ACACCATACACAATTCGATCTAGCGGCGTTCCATGAACTAGCACGGGCACACTGAAGGAGGTGGGTCGCGTTCACTATGAACTCTCACAGCTAGGTTAATGAAAAGCATAGTTTATTGAAGCAACAGATGCACAAGTTCTTTTGGATTGCCGGTGATAGTTACTGTCTGCAAAGCACGTGCAAATACTAAAGATGTTAGTAATACAGCCTGGCTACAAACGGGCTAAGTTATAAAACAACTCTATAGAGATTTCTAAGTTTCCCAGGGAAGCACTTGGTATGGCCAAGTGTTCGAATCTTACCCACAAGCGTCCTTATGGGGGGGAAGAGAGGCTCAGCCCGTCAACTGATCCCAGGGGTCAGGGGTGGTCAGCGACGGTATTTCCCTGACCGCGTTGGTATCTTTCCTGACATCCCTCCTCTCTTAAGCTATTTTTATACTATTTTTTACCTCTCAGGTGGAGCTTGAGAGGCTCTAGTCAGACATGCTTTTGTTATGATTGGTGTAAAATTCTCTGGCTTCGCTTTTAAAGGTATAGACCACAAAAAATTCAGAGCACAGGCTCCGTGAGGAGTGGTCGCACCTTGGAGGCGGGTAGCTTTTGGGATGGAGGGGTGTTTTTGTATTATAATGAGATTCTAATGAGCAAAGTTCACCCAAAGGATAGTATTTTGTCAAAAAATGACAGATCGTTGGCTCAGGGTAGCAATTAGGCAGCTTATCAGTTCCATAAGACCTTCAAGGGTTCCAGAAGACCTTCGAGTTCCCATTTTATCACAGAGTTTGGCCGCGGTGTCTCCACTCCGCTCCATCCTCCACATTGTTTTTCTCTGAGAGTTAGCGCACCGGACTCCCCCAATGTCGTTAACATCTAAGGCTGCCTAGGGAACCTTTGTGAAATGTATCCTTTGCACACCAGCTGCACTCTGCCCCTGAAAGCTTCATCGAAGCTGTACTTTTCTTCAAAATGTGAATATAACTTAATTTCTAAGTCACCTCCAGCAATTATCCCATAAAGCTCTCGTGTCAATTAAAAATGTCACTAGTTTTCTTTGTGGGCCGACTGGAACATTAATATGAGGGCCGTCTGTGTTATCTCATTGATAAGCTTCCATCATAGGATTTATGAGATCGGAAAAAGTGTCGGGGGTTCTAGGGAGTCTGTTTTACTTGCTGGATCTGTCTGCTGTCTGTGTCAGCTTGGTATTGCCTTGGTGGTATCGGTTCGTCCCACCCCATTTCTTGACTATGATTTACAATGCCATGCATCAAATCTGCCCAGATTGGGATGGGTCGGAGGCGGGGTTAGCTGTCCTGACCCTCCTGAGTGTTATGTTCTATGTTTCATCTTATTTCATCCCTTTGTGCAATGAAGTATGATTTTAAAACAGCAGGGGCTCCCCTTATCAGTGGTCTCATGGCTTGGGGGTCTACAGGGCCAGAGACAGGGTAATTACTGGATGCATCCCTGTTGTTCACAGCCTGAAAGCAGGCTGCTTTTGTAACAGCAGTAGAAAGTTTGCTTAATGATCTTATTGGTATAGCAGTGGGCTCCCCTCTATCCCGAAGTTCTATGCCCCCTGCCCAATATGCTATTTGCCACATAATAGAGTGTGGTTCGGAGTTAGGGGCTGGTCCCTCATTCAAGAACACTCCTGCTCCCCAGAAGTCATCTGCTTCGCTTTGATCTAACATAATACGATCACCTCCAGTTAAGGAGACACGCCACAGATATTTAGTTTTGCTTTCGCCAGGCTTCCGCCCATGTTTTTCATGCAGATTGGCCAGTTGAAGGGAGTCCTGTGGAATGGTCTTTATGGTATCTCTCTGGTTGCTCCCTTGAGGTCCAGCAGATATCTCAGGTTTAATAATACCTTAAATTCTGATTCATCTAATTCACTCTCATCGAAAAGTTCTTGATTGGGGTCCTCCCAAATATCTCCATCCCAATCTTCCTGGGAAATGATTAGCTTACGAATTTTCAGATCTAGGGGGCTGGGGGCCTGAATGCTCATGAGTTCTAGTTTATCCTCTAAATATCTGCATTTTTCTTTTTCGTCCCGCAGTTGTTTCTGCAATTTCTCTATTCTCAGAGATAACAGCATTTCTTGTCACTTTTTTTGTTCAACCTCATCTTGTAACACCCTCATTTCCTGTTCTTTACATTTCTTATACTGATATGCAGTTCCCAAACACGTTCCCAACATTTTGCATATTATTCCCTTCTCTTTACCATCTTTCAGTTTCCCTCTTACAAGGTTTAACTGTTCTTTTATCTTATTCCAATTATCCCGGTTTTCACGTGCCCAATCATCTGAAAATTTCAGTGAAGGGTTAACTCCGTGCCTCCGTAAGTAGTCAGTGATTGAATCCGCCATCCTGCCAACTATGCCAATTTTTTGGGTGAATTATTAAGAGAAGTCATTGTTATGGGGTTAACTAAAAGGGGTTTATTAATGATCAAACAATGATCAAATGGTAATTAATCAATCACCAAATGAAAATCAAATGGCAATCAAATGGTGATTAAGCAATAATTGAATGTTAGCTAAACAGTGATTTAACAATGTTTTGACAATGATTTAAATGATAATTTAGACGATAATTTAGACAATGATTTAGACGGCGGTCAAACACACTACTACTTACTACACTTCTAATAATTAAGCTATAACTGGATATATATAAATGTTGCTAGCATACAATATACTTTTAGGTGTAATGTAAAATGTCACTTAACCTTGTTATAAATATCAGATGCTGGGTAAGGGGTCTCAACCTTGAGAAATAACCTTGAGAGGCATCCCTGCTCATGGGGGAGATCACTGCCGTGCAGCTTGCTGCCATACAAGAGAGCTAAATGGGCTTGGAGGGGCTACAGATTTTTATAGCATGAAGTGATTGACTTGTAGTCAAACACATGCTCCCCCCCCCGCTTTGATGTATGTGCAGGTGTGCAGCTGTAGCAGTTGTAGTTTTGTTTAGTCCCAGCTCGAGCTGGTACTGTTAGCTCCTGATAAGACATAGCCTAAATTCCTTAGTTCCTGAGAAGATGCAGCCTAGCACAGTTCTCACAGTTTGCACAGCAAGGCTGATTTCAGTCAGGCCTACTTGAACCGAAGTACTGTTCACTCACTCAGAGTGGGTGCATCCATCACGCTTTCTAAGCTGCAAGTACTTGCTCTCCATAAATATCATGGAAACATTTCATTATGTAATATCTTAGTGTACTACATTTTCCTCCCTTCTTATATTTGTTGGAAGCAATATTACATCTTATTACCACCAAAATTGTCACATAGCCTGCTTGAATCAATCCTTGTCTGTCAGTGATTCCCTGTTTCATCATCTCCTGATAAAATTTTGGGGCTTAAATTATAGCCAGCCAGCCATCAGAAGCTCCAAAGTTACTCTAAAGACAAGGAAATTGTCCTCTTCCTGCTTATTTTGTTTATACTTACCTGCTCAGAACATTGTAAAGACTACAGGCCATTTGCATGGACCTTGATCACAATCTAGGTGATAATACTGTAATACAAATAAGAATAATTGGTCTCTCTGAATGTTCGTCATTAGTTTCACATGAAATACTAGATATCCTTTTTGCATTGGTAATCTGCTTCACAAGACTTCTCTAGTTACTGTGTGTCTAGTTTAAAGGAGAATATGGCTAAAGAAACAGTTCGAGTTTCCGAAGTAAGACCAGCAGATCAGATATTCTCTTCTGGACAAATATTTTCTCTGCTTACATATACAGAAAGGTGCTGATCCACTCATGGCAGCGGAGGAAGACTGTATTAACAAGGGACATGTATTTTTCCCTATTTGGAAAAAAGGAGTCAGTATACTTTTTCACCATTTCCTTGTGTTGCGGATGGAGTAATGCACTTCACTCATAAGAGAAAAGCAGCAATATATTTATTGATGTAAACCAGCGATTTAACAAAGTTTGATAATAAATGTGACAGATGTGACAAGATTCAATGGCAAGGTACACTTGGTTATTTACTGCATAGAGGACAGGGTCAGACAAAACTGTCAGGGAGACCCTCCTGTTGAGTCATGAGGTTCAGAAAGGCCTCCCTTGCTTTATAACCTCCTCAGAGAGAAGTCTAGGTGCAGATGGATCCAATCTTAGTCCCAGACTTGGTCGACGGTTTATGTGTAAAGAATTACATATGCACAATCAATCCTTATCACTTAGCTAAGATTTCAAAGTTTAGCATGCTATTAATCACTTACCGAGAATCTGTTGCGGCAAGGAATTTCTGAACCTCGAGGAGTAACCTTGAGAGGCATCCCTACTCAAGGGGAGATCCTGACGTGCAGCCCGCTGCCGTGTAGGAGAGCTCAAAGGGCTCTTGAGCTGTTCACTATTTATGGGTGTAAGATGATTGACTCATAGTCATATTTGCATGCCAACTGTAGACGTCAGTATTTTCTAAATTTGGCTTGAGTTGGACTTGGCCAGCACAGGTGGCTACATTGCCAAAAATTAGCCCTTGGCTATTGTGTTGTTATCTGTCTCCCTCGAATCCACTTTGACCAGACACATCCATCACAACTGCCACTGGAGGATATTGCTTGAGCAGGGTTATGAGAAAAGGTCAGGTCGGGGGGAGGGGGAGCACACTGTAAAGTTGTAAGAATTTCAGTTCACGCTGCAATACCACCCAACAGCCCTAGTCATAAAGAAAAACCTTTATTGCATATGGTATTCTACAACTGCAGAAAAGAACGATAGTCCTTTCTCTTTCTTGAGAGTGAAAACAATGGGTGAAGGGAAAAAACATGGAAGGATGTTCATCATCCTGATAGGCCATAATCTCTGCATCTGGCATAATTAACAGTTAACCTGTTTTTTTTGTTTTGTTTTCTTCTTAATGGGGGAAGGTAAATAGGTTCAAATAAGAATTTGATGCAAGGTAGTTGTGCGGTTTTATGGATATTTATGAGGAAGCTTTTGCTCATTTGGGGAGCAGCATATGAGGAAACAAAAGTGGTTGAAAGTGGCAGAGGCAGAAGTTGAGATCTCAGATGAGGAGGCTTCCAAAACAGGGTGAAAGTAGGCAGTGAAAGGTCTTAAAAGCTAAAGGCATGCAGTTTCTCATGAAGAATGAAGAATCAGTGGAAAAGTGATGTGGACAATCTGACAAGCTAGGAAAATGGATTTTTCCAGCAGTATTCAAAGTGGGACTGTGTACAGCCAGTACATTGCAGCAATCACTACACGTGGTTATGAGTAGACTGGCAAGGTTTTTAGCTGTGTTGTTGGAGAGGAAAAGATGCATACTGAAGATGTTATTTGATATACATATATATATATTTTATTTTTTTTTTAATTTGTACCTACTTAGAGGAGGTACAGTTTTTGGGACAGTAGCAGGGAAGACAATGTAGCTGTCCCCAGTGTCTGGAAAATGAAGGCTGAATAGAGAACTCTGGCCACATGCAGAATAAGTTAATAGTGGGATATTCAGACTGAGATGTCAGAATAATTGAATTGTTAATTTGGATGTGACATGGGCTTAGAATAAAGGGATAAGACATTAGTCATTACTAGGGGATGATGAATTGTTATTTCACAGATTTTTTATTGTTGTTATTATTTCTCCCTTCCCTAAGCATACTTTATCTTGATAAGTCTTTGAGAGCTTCATTTTATGTTCAGCTGACAGAAGTAGCTCTTCCAAAGGCATTATTTATATTTTGCAGAGGTAGTTGTTATTGTTAGGGAGGTGGAGGGTAAAAGGTAGCTTGTGGCTTCGGTTTTAAGCTAGAGCCACTTTCTCAAGGGGAGGAAAAAATTAAGAGTTGAGGGGGTTCTGCCAGTTTTGTGAAAAAGAGCTATGATTTAATGATGAGAACATTATTCATAAAGTAATCTAATTACAAATAGTAATTTTGCCTTCTCCTCCTCCACTTCCATGTCTTTTACTTTAATTCTTCAGGCTTTTGAAATATTTATCTACTAATGTTTTCAGGAAAAGAATAATTGCTTTCTGTGCTCACTTAGTATTGACAGCTAATTAAAAAATGTATTTCTTGTCCAGGGAGAAGGTTAACCATGCTTTTTGGTATTATTTAAAATAAAATGAAACTGTACAAAAGTTTTAAATAGTGGATTTTGGTTTCTTACACTTCTTGATGAGGAATTGCTGATTGGCTCATTTATAGGTATATACAAGAATGCACTTGTGGAGTTTGCCATATGTTTGGAAAAGGTACCCCATGGTGGAATTTATTTCTAGTGTAACTTCTTCTCTTGGCCAAAGATCCTGACAAGTCATGTTTGACTCGGAGCTTTCCATTTATTAAATTGTACTTCAGAAAATGTTCCCCTTCGGTATTTATAACCTAAATATAAGCTGCTGTTAGTGCATGAGAGCCTGAAAGGTAGATGATGAAAATACTGTCACTTCTCAATTTAAATTGAGAATTAATAAATAAGCTAAGATGTTTTAACATTCTTGCAGCTTTAACCAGAGGTTACTTAGATCTTCAGATACAGTGCATCTTTTAATATCATTATTCTGTAATTTAGGAAGGTATTTAGATTTCAGGTGTAATGTTTTTGTATTTTAGTCCCATCCAGCTGATAACAGCACTGTCAAAAAAACTATTTGTGAAAGTTGTCAAGAGCCTACTGAGGGCAATGAAGAAAAAGGAGACGCCAAAAGGAGGAAGTCTGTTATTTCCAGAGTGAGTGGCTAATATAATTGTTTGTTTTATCATAAAATCTTTCAACTTTAAAAATTTCTTGCTAAAGTCATAATTACTTTAACTTAGCAGTGTGTCAGTGTTGTGACTGTTCTTTTTTCTTGTTTTCAGGCTTGAACATTATAACATTTGTGTCCTTCCGTAGTGCTTTTCACATGCTATAAATATTTGTGAAACTGAATTACTTCACAAATCTAGTTTTCTAAATCAGAATACACTTAATGAAAAATTATACAGCATTTTTAGCTAAGTGAAAGGGGAAATGACTGTCAAGATCTAGTATTGTTTCACAATTTCTTTCTGAAGGCTGTTTAATAGCTTGAACAGGTTGGGATCTCTGACAACTTTGGCTGAAAAGTCTACAACAGCATTAGATTCTGTCTAGGCTAAAAGAGTACTCTTTCACTAAATAGATTTTTTTTAAGAGTCAATTTAAATTACTACAAATCTTCATATGAATGCATGTAAGGGTTTTCATACTCTTATCAATTTTTTGTGTCAGGAAGTCTATCAGTAACTGGTATATGCTAGTTTATGCAAACAAGGTTTTTCTTTTTGGCTTCCATAAGCATGTATTGTTTTAAAATCCTACTGAAACTAGATTGTGTCCCTTTAAAATATACTGTACTTGAACTAAACTGCATTTATCTGAAATGTCTGCTGTTTATTGCTGCTGTATGTAGTCACTACTAGAAGGGAGAGAGGGAAAACATTTCTACTTCACTATGCATTTGGTATTACAGCGTATCTTTAGATTTACATCCTTAGGTTTTTTAGCTTTATTCACATGATATACACATGCACTCACACACACATACATATCAAATCACATACATTCTATCACTTTATCAGGGTCCTGTAGTTGTTCGGGGGTGACGTCCCAAACCATTGGAGGTGAGAAGTTCTCTAGATACCTGCCCGTATTTTCCCACATGCCATGCCACCCATGACTATCCAGCCTCGGGGCAGAGCTCTGGGTGGTAGTCTTAAACAGTTGTTTAACCCTAAACAGGACCTGAAACACATTCAGGAGACATAGCAATAGGACCATGCTGGTTTGAGCATCCCAAGGATATTCGAAATTCTCAAAAGCTGTCATACCTGGCCCGAAGGAGAAAATGGAGGCAAGGGAGCTGGGGAAAGCATCCCCCTCTTTTTCCCCCATAGATTGGGTGTGATTAGCAATAAATTCCGAGAGACAGCAGCCAAGGTATGGGCAGGACAGCAATACTGCATAAACACCCCAACATAGCCACCTGAACAGTGATGTTATCATATCATAAGCTGATATTACACAGGACAGCAAAATGATAATCCTGATCCCTCTCCCCAGGGTAATAAACAGCATCACGGGGAGTACATAGAGCATATAAGAATTTACATAACATGTCCATGCAAATAAGCGAAGCAACATTGTAACCGGCGACTATCTAACTAATATGAGAAATGCATATAAGAAATTCGTTTTAACAGGCTCTGGTCGGATCTGTCGTTATCTCAACCCTTCGAGCCCCATGTTGGGCGCCAAAAAGGTCTGTTGTGGTTTGGCCTCAGCTGGCAACCACGCGGCTGCTCACTCAACCCCCACAGCCATGGGCGGAAATTGGAAGAAAAAGGCAGAACTCGTGGGTTGAGATAAAGGCAGTTTAACAGAACAGCAAAGGAAAGAGAAAAAACAACAATAACACCAACAGAGTGTACAAATGTGATTACGGTACCACCGCTCACTGACCCGACCTGGGCAGCCGCAGCCTGCTTCAAGCCACGACTTCCTGCCCCCTCCCTTGGCCAGCTACCCCCCATAGCCTGGGCATGGCTCACATGGTATGGAATACCTGTGTCCCATGCCAGCTCCTTGGGGAAATTAACCCCATGCCTGCCGGAACCAGGACACTCAGCCACTTCATTTACAGTTGGTGTATTGGCATCAGATCTTCCCCAGACCACTGTTGACAACATGTGGGAATACATTGGTGGTGCACTCTGCACAAACTTCCACAACATAGCTCGTTTGCGTGGCATTTCATCAGGGTCTATATTCATTCACTAGACACCATAAATCACCTCTTGCACAGTCAGTTCTCTGAGGTACTTAATACCTTTCCCATTTGCTCAGGCACCATTCGATATCATCCTTAAAGGGATACCTGCCCTTTACGTCTGACACCAGTTGCCTCCAGAGACTGAGAATGTGTGACCTTTCTCCCAATCGCTTTATTGATGCCTCCATCTCTGGCCACGTTTTCCAACTGCCTGGCCTCTCTACTGTCAAAGTCTATGCTATCGGCTCCATTATCCCAACATCAGAGCAACCAGGAGTGTTTCACCTTCATGACAGCTAAAGTCCTTGCTCATATTTTGCAAGTCCTTCATAGATAAGGATTGAATGAATGCATTAGGAATCCCACCATGTTTCAGCGATAGCAATTAGATCATAGCTTTCTAGCTGCACAGTGGCTTCCAACCCCTCCTGGTTTTTACCCCTTCTGCATGCATTGGTATAGAGGCACTTCAGTGGGTCTGTCGACTTTGTCACCTTTCTAGAGGAACACGCCCTAATTCCTTTGTGGTATCTCTCAAGTTTTTCCCTGTTGGTTCCTAATGCATCAGCAGCCCCTGACTCTTGTCTGGTGCTCAAAACTCCATCCTCTTCCCCTGCTAAGTCTAGTTTAAAGCCCTCCTTATAAGTCTGGCCAGCTTGATGGCAAAGACTCTCTTGTCCCACTTGGTCTGGTTAATCCCACCACCTCCCAACAGACCTGGCTTCTCAAAGGTAGATCCATGATCATAGAAGCCAAAACCTTCAGTGTGACGCCAGCTACAGAACCAGGCATTCACCTGTTCGATTCACCTCCTCCTTCCTGGACCACTTCCTCTGACTGGGAGGACAGAGGACAGTACAACCTGTGCTCTTGATCCTTTTAACGTTGCTCCAAGGGACATATAGAGTCTCTTTTGATGGTTCTAAGTTGCCTCGTTACAGTATCATTAGACCCTACATGGAATAGTAGGAGCAGATGATAATCTGTAGGATCTAGGGAGGGTGCTACAGACTTTGTGCCCAGACTGCCAGCTACTGGGGGCATGAGTAAATTTGGTGCCAACTACTGGAGTCAGACCAGAGTTGTAGACATCCCTGGCCTGTGGTGTCAGCTAGTGGAGTGAGTGAGGGGTCTCAGTTCCAGCTACTGGAGTGAGTGTGAGTCTTTAACCTCTAGCCACTGGGGTGGGAACAGTGTGGGTCCCAAAAGCCAGCTACTGGGCAGGCGGACCAGTGTGAGTGAGGTGATCGAGGTGCTTGGTACTGGCAGCTGGAGCAGGACTGTGGGTCACAGTCTGTGTGCCTGATGCTGGCTGCTGGGGGAAGGCAAGTGTCTGTATCTTCCCCAAACCTGGTGCGCGTGGGGGTGTGCATGTGTATTCACTATCAAAATTCAAGCTGGACTAGTTGACAAGTAGCAGGAGCCTCAGGTATGGGCCAGGGGTATCAGGCGGGCAAGGGTCTGTGCTGGTATGTCCAGGGGGACTTGTGAATGTGGAGTGCCTGAGGGGTGAATGTGTGTGTGTGTTTGCTAGTGAGCATCAGTCTGGACTAGCCAGTGAGTAGTGGATCCGTGAAGTGGGTAAAAGGGCCAGTGATCTCGACTCTTGAGTCTCTCTTGTCCCTCTCTCATCTCTTTCTCACGTCTCTCTCATGTCTCTCTCATGTCTTTCATCTCTCTCTTTCATCTCCGTAGTCCCTGTCGTCTCTCTTGCCTCTTTTTTTTTTCCTCTCATCTCTGTTTTCTCTCTCATTCCTCTCTCGCCTCTCTATTCTCTTGTATTGGGTTTATGTGGCAAGGTTTTGGTAGTGGGGGGGCTGCAGGGGTGAGAAGAGATCAGGAGCTGCCCCCATGTCAGATAGAGCCAGTTCCAGCCAGCCCCAAGATGGACCCGCCGCTGGCCAAAGCTGAGCCAATCCGCGACACTGGTAGTACCTATGTGATAACATATTTAAGAAGGGGTAAGAAACATTTTGCAGCAGATGTGAGAGGGGAGTGAGAATATATGAGAGAAACAACTATGCAGACGCTAAGGTCAGTGATGAAGGAGGGGGAGGAGGTGACTCAGGCACTGGAGCAGAGATTCCCCTGCACCCCATGGTGAAGACCGTGGTGAAGCAGGTTGTACCCCTGCAGCCCATGAAAGACAACGTCAAAGCAGATATCCAGGTGGGGAACTCATGCTGGAGCAGTCTGTGCCTGGTGGACTGTACCCCATGGAAAGAACCCATTCTGGAGCAGTTCTTGGAGACCTGGCCCATGGGAAGGACCCATGCTGGAGCAGGGGAACAGTGTGAGGAGGGAGGAGTGGCAGGGAAGAAGTGTTATGAACTAACCACAACCCCCATTAAGGTCATCCTTAGGTTTTTTAGCTCTGTTCACATAATGTACACATGCACTCACACACACATACATACATTCACAGGGTGTGGAAGAGAGGTGTGTAGTCTCTTTTCATGAAGGTGTTGGTGGTATGTGTGGACTAAATAATCCTAAAACCACAAAACTAGGTGAGGATGGTAGTGATACATCTGTAGTATCTCAGTTATTTCCGACTCATTTCTGGAAACTACTATATCACAGGATATCAGTGTCCTTTTATTTTAGGTGTTCAATTCTCAACAGTTTCAGATACTACATTGATGGATGTTGTCAAGAGTTCTTTTGTTACAACGAGTTGGCAGTAGGAAGGAGACTGTAGATATGTCAGGATTTCTTATTTTCTAGATTGTCTCCCAACTTCTTGTTGCTTTGAGGTTTTTCTTTAATGTTTCCAACCCATCTTTCTAAGGACAGTATAATTTGGCTTCTCTGCTACACATTAGGGGCATGGTTTGATAAGTAACTTCATGGTAGTATTACTTAGCCTGTTGCTGCTGCTCTTTCCTGCCATTGTACTGGGCTTGTAAAAGCATTTGTTCATTGATGTGACGAGCTGACCCTGCTTTGGGGAGTGGGGGAAACAATTTTATTTATCTTTTTAAGCTGGACTGCTTAGCTGAGAAGCTGTGCAAAAGCTTGTGTGGTGCTGGGGATGGCTTAAAGCCACAAGTATTTTTTCAAACTGTCTCAAGTTGGTGCCGCCAAGGTAAATGGGCAGAAGTACATGGAGAGCCCTTTAAATGAGAAGATGGGACAATAAAAGCCTGAGGGACTCCTTTTCCATAGGCCTCTCTAATTAGTCTTTTAATCAGCTAATCAAAAGCAAGTTAAGGACCAGTTTTACTATCTCTCTCTCTCTCGCTCAG
>VZSZ01001695.1:0-12497 GCA_013398815.1 Ibidorhyncha struthersii | reverse complement strand
TTCCTTCTCTCTGGTTTTCTTGCCTGATCTGTCTAGTTTCTTTCTCCTTTTCTCGATTATTAAACACTGTCCAAGCTACTTTGAGCATTTTACCCAGATTTCTCGAATCTGCCCCTTCCAGCTTCTGCAATTTCTTCCTTGTATCCAGAGCTGACTGCCCCTTCAAACTGACTTCCACCATCCCAGCTATGTCTCCTTCCCCTTGCCCCTCCTCTGTTCACTTGGTCTCCCTCCTCGTCTGGGTTTCCTCCCCTGCCTCTATGGTTTGGAGCTACCATCAATTACAAATCATCCTCTTCTTTTTCACATTTAAGACACCTTTTCCCGATACTACATGCTGAACAACACCTTCTTAAAATTTTCCTGCCCCTCTCCTTCTCTGAAGCTAAGACCATAGGGTCCTGCAGGGTGCAGCCGCAATCCTTCTGCCACTCCGGGTGGTTTCTTAAAGTGAAAAATAAATCTACATCCGGCACTTCATTCCATTTATTTTTCCCTTCTACAAAATAACATAAACTGTAAAATTGTTTTATATTTTAAAGTACCGTTCCTTGGCCATTTTTCTTGATCTTCTAAAGTATATAATGGCCACCAATTATTACAATATTCAATCAGTTGTTTCTTCGTGAGGGGGTCCCCTCCTATTTGTTTCCAGTGTTTCAGTACACATCCTAAAGGAGACTTTTTCAAGATCCCCCCTTCCGCCGAGGGCTTGTTACCCATTATGAGATAGTATGAGTACAATCAATCAACACAAAACACAAGGGAAATAATAGCTTAACACTGACTACATGAGACAATGACTTTAACACTAAATAACAAGACATTAGGGATTCCAACCTTTCATACTATTATTACTGGGACTTCCAACCCACTACCCTTTTACTTTTGCTCTTAGTACGAGCCTCTCCCCACTAGTGTTGAGAGCGACTACCCAGGGTAACCCACTAACCTTTTACCTGAAACCTTTTGCCCGGGTTTCTCATGGACTTTTGTCCAGTGAGACCAAATCCTTCCCTTAGCTACCTTTATAGCCCAACCCTGCAAGGCTTTCGCCGCACCTTACAGGCAGGCAGCCCTTATTCTTGCTCTTGGTGTGGGCCTGTCCCGCCGTGTTGTTAAGAGCAAGTGCCCAGGATTATCCCCTTTAAGAAAAGAATGCCTTTACCTTCCCAGGGCCTTGCTCGGAGCTCTTCGGTCCGGGGATCGGAGGTTCTCCCTGAGAATCCCTCAGTGCTGGCTGGAGGTCCTGCGATCCCATGGATCCATCGAGATTCAGAAGCAGAGTCCCATCTGGGGTGCCAAAAACTGTCACCAAAATCGGGGAAAACACCTTAACACCACTGTAGTATTAAGAAGCAGGCATTCTCTTTATTGCAGCGCTGGATGCACGGGGGATCACTCCGCCCAGCATGCATACCACAGCTTCTAGCTAGACCCTATTTATACATCGTAAGCTTTACATATTCATGTGATTTATACATATGAGAATTATTTCATTAGCATTAACCCCTCCCAGCTGCGCATGTGCTTTCTTCCTTAGCGGTGGTCCTGAGAGTCCCTGGTGGTCTCTTTTCTCTTCTTGAGGGGCTGCCTTGTTATTCTTTCGGCAAACTTTGTGCTCCATACCGCAGACTCCTTTCATATCAGTCTTGTGATCGTACGCTTAACCTCCTAGACCAACCTGTACTAGCCTCCAGCTCTGGCCTTGAGTTGCAGTCCATGCTGTCTGAGTTCTTCGCAGTTATCTCTTTTTACATTGTTTCCATTCTGTCTGCAACTTAACCATTTCGGCATCTGCCTGAAACCCCAATTTTGTATCACTTTAGTAATAGAAAACGTAGTCATTTTTCATTTATACACTTCTGTGACAATTAATCCAGGGAAAGACACAGTAGACATATTTTCAAAATTCCATATGCATTTTCTGATGTCTAATGTGTTGTATACTATGTGCATTCCTCTGACTTGGTGTCCTGGTTTGAGGTAAAACTGGACCAATTTTGTTCAGTAACTTTGCTTCTTAGCTGGGCCTCTTCTAACTACTGAAATTAACAGCATATTGTGCAGACAATGTTCACTCCCTCAGAGTGATAAAACCAATGTTTATATTTTATGCCCAGGCATGGTATGCGGAGAGGCTCTTGCTTATACTTATTGCTGTAACAGCCAAGGGCAGCTCACTTTGTTACTTGCCCCGCTGGAGGGTCAGAAGTGGAAAAGCACAGTGGGATCCCACCTGCGGGGAGGAGTGGACAGGACAGGTGACCCAAACCNTTCTTGATACAATTTTGTATATATTTCTTTATTTCCATTTAATTTTTTTTGGTGCCAGCCGGTGTCGTGATTGTCATCCTGGGAGCTTGGTACGGTTTTGTATATATTTCATTATTTCCTTTTTATTTTCTTATTAATATTTCATTAAAGTAGTTTAGTTCCTTCTAAACTCCTAAGTCTCTTTTTCCCTCCTCTGCCTCTCTTTTCGAAGAGGGGTAGAGGGGAGTATCTGTCGCTCGCCTGATGGCCAGTTCGGCCTAAACCACTACACTTGGGGATCTAAATAATATTAAAATGCTACATATATACACATATCTATGGTAAACATAAATGTAATAACCACAAAAATTACTTTTAATAAATCATTTAATTACTAGAAGAAAAATTCCTTTACTGTGGACTATATATTGTTGTTCATTTATATTTTGCTTTTTTAAGAACAGCTGTACTGCTATTCAAGAACACTGATACCATTTAGCATTTGGTAACTCTGCACTTCCTAGGTTTTTTTTTTTTTCATTATACTTCCCCCAAATATAGATGCCTTCAGTTTGCAAGGAAACATAAAGAAAACACACCAAAAAAAATCAAAACACCCAAATTAAGGTTCCCATTGTCACTTGTGCTCTAGGAAAAGAATTAGCATATCTCAATTACTGGAGAAACTTGTATAAAACCTGCTACTATTTATGCCAATTAAGGGTCATTATGTGCAAGGAAAGTAAATTGATAGTGTAATACATTTCAAATAGGACCTGGATTCTGCTTCCAAGATGGCAACCAAATCTCCAAGCAATTGTTTATCCTCCAGTTTCTTTGTTTATAAAGTAGAAGCAACATTGTCTTTCTAGCATAGTTTTGAGTTCTGTTACACAGAAATTGTGCACTAGGCACTAATCCACAATGATCAGTTCAGCTCAATTTAGAAGTTTATGCTTGTCAGAAGGCAATAACTTTCACAGTGCAATTCTGCCTTGACTGGATACATGCTAGTGAACTGGAGCTGAAAATCTCTTTATCCGATAGTCCTCCAAGAATATCAGGTGTTATTAGACCTATTTTATCAATCTTCAGTCACATAGAATGTGCTAGTAAAAGAAATAAATTGCCAAACTGATCTATGAAAACATTAGAGATTACCTAATCTCTCGTGGTGATGGGGAAGAAAGAGAAAGTTTCCCCTCATCTCTTAACTCTGTCCCAGGTATTAAGGGCTATATTGAAATACCTTCCAGCACCAGACAGAAAAGCTGAAGTCCTTCAGGCTTCACCAAGCATGAAAACAGCATTTCAGCACAAGCCTTGGCATTTTGGGCTACCATTGAATAGCTTAAAACAATTCTGAAAACTCTTCAAAATGCTGCTTAGAAATAGTTTGGAAAGTAACAACTATTGAAATGCAACTTTATTTAAAGAAAGTTTCTTTCACAATTTGTTGAATTTTATAAGAATGCAAAATTATTATGTTCTTTCTAATGGCATATGTTGTCAATCATTCCTTATCTTGTTCTTAAGAATTCAGTATACATGAATAAAAAAAGAACAAATCTTACTCTCCACAGACCTCACAATCCATATGCTGTAATTTTTTCTGCATTTCTATCAAAAGCTTCTATGACAAGAACTGTCACTTTTCAAGGTAGATACGGCCCTATATATCATTGATGCAACAGTTGAAGAACAGGGCTATGCCATAGGTGGGACCTCCAGGAAGAATTTGGCTGCATCAGGAGAACCCATCCTGCAATTTTTCTGGGCTGAAGGCTACCTTCCCCTTCTCCCTGTCTGCTGTGCCAAGGGCATTGGATCCACCTGTATCTTACCCTCTAACACTCTGCTAACAGATTTAAGTTTTTTTTTTTAATAGATGTTGGATGAGTCACTCTTCTAACACGGGGTCTGTTTTCTTTTGTTTTAGAGAACTTTCCTCAAACTATATTGTGCTTTCATTATAAACATTTCTATCTGAACCCCTTCCAGCCCTGTGTTCTGGGTACTATCCCATGTACTAAGACCTAGCTGCAATGTCCCCCTACTCAGCACTGAGACAGTGTGATCTGAAACAATTGAGATACCATGGGAAGACATTAAGCTGTACTCACCCTGCACTGCTTGTTCTCTCCTCTTTGTGGCACTTCACCTGCTCTCCCAACCAACTGCTGGAGCAATGCCTAGGGGGATGATCACATGTCTTAAGAGACAAGGAAGATATTCAAGTACAGCCTCCAAAATTAAGTTCTGCATCGTGACTTCAGGTCAACTGAAGGGAACTAAGGGGTGAGACAGACACACACCCCTTTGCCTCCATCTCATGGTCCCAGAAGCACTGTTTTTCTAAACAACTGAATAGTAACATAACACTTGTGATGTTATAACACCCAATGAAGTATCAATTCCATGAAAGATTTTTAAAGTTGTGCCTAAAACCTAAACTCAAGGTATGATGATTGATGTTATCCTGGGCTGTAACTTTGAAATGCAGTGGATTGACAACAGTGGTGTGAATTTAGCACTATGTATTTCTTTGCACCTATGCTTAAACAAGCAAATGACTACTGCCATATCAAGTTGAATAGTCATAAGATATGACAGAAATATGAAAAGGAGAGTTAACTAATGGATGGATATCAAATAAGAAGTCTAAAGCAAAAGTCAACCTGCAAATAGGCAATTAAAGGTGCTGCTTTGAAAAAAAAATATCTCTAGAGCTCTATACCACCTCACTTTCTCAAATTATATTCAGGTCCAAGTAAAACTAACATTTTTAGAAAAAACCTCACACATTCATCAAAAGTCCATAAACTGCAGCACTTTCATTGTAATATCTATTTGTAAAGGTTTCTTAGAACTTTTGTTTAGCTTTATGTTTCCTGATGCATCACCCCAACAGTGTCAGGGTAAAAATGTTACTTGTGGGAAAGGGACCCTCAAACTTTGAACCTAATCATAAATACTACAGTTCTTGTACACGTATCTTCCCTTTCCTCTTCTTATTTCTTACTCTCATTCATTGTGTTATGCTAAAATTACATTATAAACTCTGTTACACAGTGTTGGTCTGTTTACAGTTGTTCTGCTACATAACCAGCACACATTTCAGATTAAGTAAAAAATAAGTAAATAGTAGTTAATTTTATTATAAACCTTTTGCATGCTGAACCTGGGTATTTTTGTTTGTTTTTAAAGAACTCTGGTCTAACAATCCTATCAAGTACTAGTAAAGGCATTGAGGAAAATGTGGTTGGAATTACACACGCTGGCTGATCCACCAATGTCATCTCTGTGTGTGTAATATCGCTAAATAAGTGTCATTCTGCAAACTCTTGTTTATTGGCACAGCTGAAAATAGTATCTATGAAGTATAAGGGTCAGATTCTGACCTCAGAACAAAGAGAACTAAAGTTGTAGAAAACTATATTGGCATAAAACTGGAGAATACAGAATCTGTTTAATGAGTTTAGAAAAGGATTTGATCAGAACAAACTACTTAACATTCATCAAACACATTCTTACATATCAAGAATGGTTCACAGTGGCATATATGCTATGCCATTCTACTTTTATGTTTAAGGTGAAACACTGGTGATTGATACTACAGGTCCTTCTCAGAGACCATTACAATGTGCAACAAATAGCACAAGGTACTGCATCTGGGGAGGAATAACCCCATGTACAGGTTGGGGGCTGACCTGCTGGAGAGCAGCTCTGTGGAAAGGGACCTGGGAGTCCTGGGGGACAACAGGATGACCATGAGCCAGCAATGTGCCCTGGTGGCCAAGAAGGCCAATGGCATCCTGGGGGGCAGCAAGAAGAGTGTGGCCAGCAGGTTGAGGGAGGTCATCCTCCCTCTCTACTCTGCCCTGGTGAGGCCGCATCTGGAATACTGCGTCCAGTTCTGGGCTCCCTGGTTCAAGAAGGACAGGGAACTGCTGGAGAGGGTCCAGCAGAGGGCTACAAAGATGATTAGGGGACTGGAGCATCGTTCTTATGAGGAAAGGCTGAGGGATTTGGGTCTTTTGAGTCTGGAGAAAAGATGACTGAGGGGGGATCTTATCAATACTTATAAATACTTAAAGGGAGGGTGCCAGGGGGATGGGAACAGTCTTTTTTCAGTGGTGCCCAGTGGTAGGACAAGAGATAACAGGCACAAACTTGAACATAGGAAGTTCCATCTAAACATGAGGAGGAACTTCTTTCCTTTGAGAGTGGCAGAGCACTGGCACAGGCTGCCCAGAGAGGTTGTGGAGCCTCCCACACTGGAGACATTCCAAACCTGCCTGGACGCTGTCCTGTGCAACCTGCTGTAGGTGACCCTGCTCTGGCAGGGGGGTTGGACTAGATGAGCTCCAGAGGTTCCTTCCAACCCTGACCATTTTGTGATTCTGTGAAATAAGAAATCAGGGCTCAGGATTGCATTTTGTGTTGGATTTGAATACAATGCCTGAAGAATCAGATGGTAAACTATTTATAGCACTGCTACGCTTTGATTTATTGAACATTTTTCCTATTTTCAGCCTTTTTCCTAAAATAGAGTACAGCCCCAAAATAGCTGTTACAGCCAGAACAATAGTATTGCAATGCAACATGGTGCAGTGAACCAATGAATATCAGATGCTCTTGTTAATCAGGAAACTTGCAGTTAGAGCAGCAACAGCCATACTGCCCCCTTTGCTCTTTCTAGCAAGAGGAAGAGCATCATAATCTGCCATAACATATCTTGGTGTAGCACTATTTAATGACAGCTTGACCCAAAAAAAGATAATAGAATCATAGAATCGTAGAATGGTTTGAGTTGGAAGGGACCTTAAAGATCATCTAGTTCCAACCCCACTGCCATGGGAAGGGACACCTCCCACCAGACCAGGTTGCTCAAAGCCCTATCCAGCCTGGCCTTGAACTCTTCTAGGGATGGCGCATCTACAACTGTATTTTTAGCTAATTTCTGGTGATATTTACCACATCAGTAGTAAATCGTATCTCAAAAAATGAACTGTAGGACCTGATAAATAATTTTCCAGTTTGTAATGAATAACTGAAGAATAAGCCCAGTAAGGTAACTAATTAATTATTTCCCAAACCTCTACACTGGTTACAGAACCTAAGGTCCAGATCTCCAACATGTACTATGTAACAGTATAGAATGATACGCATCATTTAATGTCCTCCTATTGAAGCCAATGGCAAAAGTTCCATCTGCTTTCAACCTAGTCAGAATTTTAACCAAATACTAAGCCTAAATTAATTGTTTCTGTAAAACTCACCTTATGTTTTGAAGGCAGAAGGCCAAAGATAGGAGAAAAATTATTAGTAGTTAGAAAATTTTCAGTCCCTGTATATATTTGCCAGGAAGAACAGTACATGTGAGAGCTTAGACTGGCAAGTCCTTTTAAAACCTTGCTGCAATTATTTATCTACATGAGGGAAATGCCAGCATACAGAGTCAGTGTTCATGAATGCTTCAGGAACTGTATTAGCAAAAAGTTTGGTTTATAGTCATGCACTGCCATATAAATGACTTAATCATTTAGAGGATTTCCTGCCAATATGACAAAAGGACCACGGCTTCTCTGCATGTGACATATCACATTCACAATAGGATTTCTCAGCCAAAAAGGTATGACAAAAAATCTGTGCCTACGTATGATTTCATCTTGTGAATTAATTCTGCTTGTTCGTGGCTACTCTGATTTACTAGAATAAATTAAAAAATTGGGGGATTTTCACTGTAATATTGCATGCTATGAGGATTTACAGTAGAACAGATTCCAGGCACAGGCTTCAGCCTACTGCAAACATTCCAGCAAGGAGTTTAATCTGCTTTTTTATTTCATAATGTTCAAGACAGACATTTCTGCTTCATGAGGAAGGAATCCATTTTCAGTGGTCACACATATTTTAAATATTCTATAACTTGATTTTGTTGCTTAGTACTCTTACCCCTGGAGAAACACTCTTTATTCAAAAGAAAAAGTTCTATGTCTTTAGTACACTGTGGACAATGCTTATTGTGTCACCAGCTCTAAATTTAATTCAGCACAACAATTCTCTACAGATGCATTCCATTCTCATATTCTGTATAACAGCATTATTTTAGGAATTAGCACTTAATGGTAAACAAAGGTGTTTATTCCTACCAGCAGGAGCCTGCCAGATGACTGGAATCTAGCTTTATATTCCACTCTGTATAGCCAAAGTTTAGAGCTACACTTATAATAAGAAAATAATAATCAGAAAATTATTTTAAAAGCACAGTGAAACAAACTTCTGCTAATCCAGATTATGCTGTTCTTATTCCTTTCATAAACTTCTATTTTTCCATGACTGTATTCAAATTCTATGCCTCAGAAAATCATTCCTGGTGAAAAGTTCCTAATCCGGTCATGATCAACTGTAAGAATAATAAAAATAAAGCACCTATAAATCAACGGACAGGAGTTATATTAAGGAAAGGGTTACATGTGAGATCAGAGTGAAGTTGAATACAAGGACCTTGAAGACATGTGTTGAAGTATCTTCTCTCCAGAATACACAGAGCTATCTATTGAAATTGCCAGGGAAAAGCCTCTGAAAAAGTTTTAAGTCTCAATAGAAATTTTGATTTTAAAAATAAGCAGGTACCCTGGTTCCAGCAAAAATGGGGTTAAGTTCCCCAGTGATGAGGCAGGGGACCCAGGTGTTCCATACCGTGTGAGCCATGCCCGGGCTATGGGGGGAGCTGGCCGGGGGAGGGGGCAGGAAGAGGCCGCTGGGAGCGGGCAGGCGGTCCAGGTCGGGTCGGTGAGCGGCGGTACTGTAATCGCGTTTGTATATTCTTTTATCGGTGTTATTGTTATTGTTTTTCCTCTTTCCTTTGCTGTTCTGTTAAACTGCCTTTATCTCAACCCACGAGGTTTGCCTTTTTCTTCCGATTTTCCCCACGGCTGTGGGGGGTGAGTGAGCGGCCGCCTGGTTCTTTGTTGCCGGCTGAGGCCAAACCACGACAGCAGGAATGAAATGAAAGGCATGTTCCTCCAAGGCCCTATTATCATACTAACATGAGTGCAGGTTTAGTTCTTAATGTATTACTAACGCTGAGCAAACAATTTATTGTATTTGACTTCTTACAGCACAGTCCCACAGAGTTTCATCCATCTGTCTGCTCTGAGCACAAAGAGCCCTTCTGCATCACTGAACTCTTCGTAGACTGGGGGCTTCATTTTGAAATATTCATCTCCTTTTAGTCCTTGCTTGTTTGTCAGATTGCAAGAAATACAAGTAGATGCAAATCATTGGAAAATGTAACGTGTCATCAAAAGTGAAAATGTTAAATAAGTCTACAGATAGAAACAATATAAAGAGAAATTAAAATAAAAAAATATATTTTGATAAATTTGTTCTTGAAAACAGCTACTTAAGCTTTTCTAAAGGGAAATCATGCCACACAAATGTAATAAAATTCTTTGAAGGGGGTTACACAGTTCTGATTTAGCTAATAACCTGCTTGGACTTGGAGAAGGTTTTCTGCCAAGCCTTTTGAGAAAACTAGGAAGATACTGAAATAAGAAAAAGTCTTTGCATTAATAAGTAATTAGTTAAAAGAAAAGAAACAGAAGATAGGAGAAAGTGGTCAGGGTCTGCCTTGGAAGAAGATTATTGTTGGAGTTCCATGGGAATGTGCACTGAGGTTCTTGCTATTCGATGAATAGAATAGAATAGAATAGAATAGAATAGAATAGAATAGAATAGTTCAGTTGGAAGAGACCTACAATGATCACCTAGTCCAACTGCCTGACCGCTTCAGGGGTGAACAAAAGTTAAAGCATGTTATTAAGGGCATTGTCCAAATGCCTCTTAAATACTGACAGCCTTGGGGCATCAACCACCTCTCTAGGAAGCCTGTTCCAGTGTTTGACCACCCTCTGTGTAAAGAAATGCGTAATGTAATGTCAAGTCTGAACCTCCCCTGGTGCAGCTTTGACCCATTCCCATGTGCCATTCACTGGACACCAGGGAGAAGAGCTCAGCACCTCCCTCTCCACTTCCCCTCCTCAGGAAGCTGTAGAGAGCAATGAGGTCACCCCTCAGCCTCCTTTTATCCAAACTAGACAAACACATATTCCTTAGCTGCGCCTCATAGGACATTCCTTCCAGCCCTTTCACCAGCTTTGTTGCCCTCTGGATGCATTCAAGAACCTTAACATCCTTCCTAAATTGCGGAGTCCAGAACTGTACAACCCCATTTGATCTGATTCAGATGGCTAATTTACAAGATCGTTATGACCATAAGCCTGGAGAAACTGAAACTGAATACCTATGGAGAGTGTCTCTAACTGGGGAAGATAGATAGAATTTTGCTAAGCCGTGATGAAGCCAATGGCTATTGGGGTCCTGGTGCCTTCTTACATGCTGATCCCAACCCCCTGAATGACCCCCACTAACTAACAAGCAGAATGGCATATTGGGCTGGTGGCATCAATGTCTTAGAGAGAGGACAAACTCTATTAATACCTATCAAATCCCTAAATGAGCTCTCCATAGCTTTTACAAAGGCTGCCTGTATTCAAGCCATGCTTCAATGAAATCCCATTGATGTTCCTGTCTTGGCACCTGTAGTTCCTGCTATACTTAAATCGCTGATAAAAAGACCCTCTGCCACACTCAAACCTTTTCTCATTGCAAAATGAGATGAAATCCAGAGGAATTTAAATCATAACAAATTAGTAAACAACACAGGCTGTTAGAGACGGTAAGGAAGAAGTATTAGAGTGAAGGAAGGTCCCCACCTGGGCAACGTTAATGCATGAAATTATAAATCATGCACGAGAAATGGGATGGGACAAAATTCCCAGTGGAATGAAAAATACAGGTCGTGCTGTTAGGCAAATTAGACAACCACATCAGAACAGCTCTCAGGAACCAAAATCCTCTGACTGACAATTAAGGGGCCAGGAGTAGAGAAATGAGCTATGGAAACAAGCATTGGCACTAGGAATTCCTAGAGCTGCGATTCAGAGGCAGCCTACCGGTGTTATTCTGAGTCTAATTCAAACGTTTCATAAACAGGACACTCCAAACACTCCAACTCCTCTATTGCCGGCTCCACAGCAATTGGGCCTGCCTGTCCAGCAAGTAGAAGCTTATCAATGGCTAAATGAGAATGGCCCTTAAAATTTCATTCCAGTTACTCCTCAACAAACAACAAAATTTTAAATTGATACTGGAGCACAAATTTAAATAATTACACAACAGGATGCCAACAAGCTGGGCATACGAACTGGATGGCAAAGAGTTAAAATTACTGGAGTTATGGGAACTTGTGCTGTGTGCCAAATGGCAAAAGTTATAGCTCCCTGACAAAAAGTGTATGACATCTATTCACTTTGCAGTTAAAGATCACCATGAAAATATCTTAGGTTTTGATGCTTTGAACAGCCGGACCTGGCATCTACTGGATGGCAGTTTGTGGTCTTTTGGTTCAAATGCCAACCCTAACCCAAATAAAATTCAACACAGTACATGTGCTCCATGCAACCCCACTACTTCCCAAATCAAAGATCACTAATGTCCCTCAGTATCCAATTTATGCTGCAGCACGGACTGGAATTTCTGAAGTAATTGCAGATTTAGAAAAATGAAAAATTATTTCCAGAACTCACTCCTCATATAACTCTCTGGTTTGGCCAGTCCATAAACCAGATGGGAGATGGTGTTTAACAATTTATTGTTGGCACTTAAATGCCAATACAGCCCCATTGACAGCTGCAGTCCCCAATATTGCAACTTTAACAGCTACATTACAAGCTGCCTCACATCCTTGGATGGCAGTGATAGATGTGAAAGATATGTTCTTCAGGGTCCCCTTGGAGGAGGAGGATAGAGAAAAATTTCCTTTTCATGGGAGGGTATCCAATATACCTTTAATAGACTCTCACAGGGATATAAACACTCACCCACAATTGCTCATGCTGTGCTTGCTGAACTTTTACAGTTTCATTCCCTGAAGAGGTAAAACTATATCAATATACAGTTGATATTCTAATTGGAGGAACCTCCCCTGAAAAAGTGGGAGAAGTGGCAGCAACAGTTTGGCAAACATTGCATGAAGCAAAAATTGAAATCCCACCTGAAAAATGTCAAGGACCAAGCAAAGAAGTGAAATTTCTGAGCACTTGGTAAATTGCCAGAAGCACAGAGCACGAGATCCTGGTCTCTAAATTGGAGAGATGTGGATTTGACCAATG
>VZSZ01001693.1:1845-20156 GCA_013398815.1 Ibidorhyncha struthersii | reverse complement strand
ACCACTAACCACAACCCTCTGAGCTCTATCTGTCAGCCATTATCCTACTCTGGTGTTAATTGGCAATAAACTAAATTGATTTCCCCAAGTCAGGTCTGTTTTGCCCATGGCTTTTTAACAGTGAAGCATGCAGAAGGCTCTGAGATACTACAGTCAGCGTCAGGAGTACAAAACCCCTAAAGTTAGGTAAATACAATAGTTAGTCATGCACTCTCTTGTGTAGGAGAGCAAACATACGATTGATGCAAGTTAGCATTTAAGAGTCTTCATGCAGAAATAGTTTGGTAGGAGGATTTATTCACAGAGAAGGGGAGATTGTAATTATTTTGCTACATGAAATGGAGCGTCCTTACTGTGGAGGTGGTTAAAAAGCAAAGGAAACACTCCCGTCCAACTGATTTGTAGGAAGCAGACATCCCTTCATCATGGGCACTGTCTGGGAAACTTGACTAACCTCCGTTATCAGGATAAGAATTAAGTTTGTTGCAGAGAGAAATCCAGAGAGGGCAATATTCTGCTGGCTGGGGACAATAGGCATTTGTGAAGTGCCATATATATTTACGATGACAACAAAGCCTTATTGACATCCTGTCCTTATTAAGAGAACTGCCATTTTCACCACACATCTGGTTCCCATGAGAGGCAAGTGACTTACCTACTTAACTTCAAGTATGCAAAAATACGTATAGCAAAAGCCTTTCTTCAGTAAGCAAAAGAGCTCATAAGATATAATTTTTAAACAATGGTTAGTATGCAATGGATTCTCCCACTTATGAGCTACAAATACACCGCATAACATCAATACTTTTTAATAATTGTCACCCAGTTCTTTCAAAAGTGTTTTTAGATTTCTGCGATATGTTCAGCTGTGAAAGTGGCATGTATCCAATGTTAACAATAGTCTCTAGGCTATGAATCACCAGAGGAAGAAAAAAAATCACAAGAATAATGTTTAGTCATAGTGGTTGGAATATATCAGAACAATCAAATGCAACACTATTCCTCAGTGTTCTAGAGACTAAATCTCTCAATGCAAGACTCCTAAATTCAGTGAGAATTTTGCCAAAGGAAGCCCTGTTTTAAAATTCAGAGTACCTTGGGACTGCAGAATTTTTGCAAACAAACAAAAATATAGTTATGAAATCCTACTACAGCACTTGGTGAAAAGTTTCTTCTTCAGTATTGAGAGCCTTATGATTTTTGGGCGATGGCCTATGATCTAGATGTTGCATGGGATACTAAAAATTCTGGGTCAGATCCAATACAAGTCTTTAAAGTCTGCAAGTTAAAGTGTCACGCCACTTGACTGATGCCAGAGCCCTTATAAAAAGCTTTTCATGAACAAAGTGCTCATTACAGGGCTATCTAGAGATAGCTAGATCTCACTTCAGCTTGCTTCAGGCAGTCTGTAAGGTAGTGCCTCTGCCAAGTCGGGATCTGCAGCCCAGAACATTTCTCCTTCGCCTCAAAGCACAGAGAGGTCTGTTCTTGTCACTGAAGAGACTTCAGTCCTTGCATCCTTTTTTACATCATATCCAAAGAGCGTTCACAAGGAAGCAGTAAAGCCAGATTCAACTACTTCCCTTGCTTGAGGGGTTTCAGGCTTGCATCTCCATGAGTAAATGCCCCAACTATTATTGACTATTCTGCATCGGAAGGCTCTCCGCTCCATCCTCTTTAAGCTGTTGCGCAGCACAGAAAAATGATTAAAGATTCATTTGACCAGAAAGAGAAAACAAGTGGTAGCCTGATCTTATAGCCAGGTAATCATCACACTTACCAGAGGGTAAGAGTCCTTGCTCCTAAGAATGTTTTAGGCATTTTATCTGCCAACCTTTGAACAAACTACAGGAACATGCAGAACAGCCTATATCCTGGTACCTAGGGCAAGGTGATGGTTGTGGGTTTGAACTTCCTGCAGCCGAGAACAGAACTGAACATGGAAGCATTGCAATGGCCTCAAAATATCATCCAATATTCATAATTTCCCACCTCCTTCAAATTCCACAACCAGAACACTGTGCTATTACTATCACTCCATAATCAAACATTTTCGGCAAGTTAGACCTCTCATGATTATTTCTGCAACAGATCTCATTTCTGTAGTAACATTGCAACCTCGCCAGTTATTGTAAGAAACAATGACAGTTGTGGAAAGGGACAGCAGTAGCTCAGCACAAAGCACCAACATGTAACCACACAAACTACCAAGATTTATAGAACCCCTTGAATTATTTTTCTTTTGAAACAAACATCGTCTCTGACTACAGTTTTAATAGTTGTGTTGAGAGCTCCCCTTGCTCCACAGAACATGTACCACTCCATACTCTAATCTTACCACTTCCTCCTGTTTCTCAGCATTCATGGAACAGCTGCTGTAGGAGAGGATAGCCTTGAGAAGACAGCAGGAGTGGAAGCACCAACATCACCTATAGTTCTAACAAAAGTCCTAATCCTGTATTCCAAGGTGTATAAGGTGAATATTGCTCTTCGATACTTTAGGGTGAATATTTGCAAGAACAGGCAGGGCCTACGTCTGCAAGCTGTATCATTTCTTATCCAAAATCCAGAGAAGTCAAACCTACTGGCCTTATTTTTCCATCTCTAAGCTCTAAAAAGTATTTAAGCAAGTTTTTAAATGACTAAAAATCACTTCAGAGAAACAACATTACCACTAAAGTTCATGACTAGAGCTTGAAAAAAAAAACCAGAACATTCAAATGGTTCCATTTAAAAATAGGATTCTTGGATTAAATAAAGCTAACAAAGACAAAGAAGAGGAATTAACTGAGGCAGATTTAAGGAAGCTTTTTTCATTTATCGAAAATACAGGGGGAAAAAAAGATTATTTTAGCTTGAAGCAAAATAAGTTTGTTAGCAAATTATTTGATTTAGGTTCTTAGCCCTACTTCCCCTCTTCCCTTCCTTCACTGGTACACAATCGTGGCAAGTTTATTGCCAAGTAAAGAGGGAACGTTTTCTGTTACAACTTTGGCAGGATATCAGCGGTTAGCAGTTGCCATGTAGGAACCTTCCTGAACAAATTCACTGAAACAGCAGCGCCTTTTTACTTTGAAACGAACTGACAGCAGCAAATACACCACAGATGGGAAATTCTCCTGCTGTTAGTATGCATGGGTGCACGTTTTTGCACCTAACAGCAAGACAGCTACAATATACATTGTCTAATCAGCTCCCTGACTTCTAACTGTTGAGTGCTTTGTCTCATTTATAACAGCATTCCAAAATTTCTGAAATCAAGTGATAAAGTAGCATCAGCCTTTACTTATTTAAATGCTGATAATATATTTCACAGATAATCAACTTTTAACTCCTTGCACCCATTAGCTTGTGGTTAGGTTTGTCTGCTCATTTACAGCTTCCCCTCCCATTCTTTTTTAAGGTCAAATCTTGGACTGGGAGTCCTGTTCCAGAGCATTAGCAGAGACTGCCTGCTGCGCAAATACTGAAGAGCCTGGTCCCACCAAATCTGGGATGGCAGCCCAAATTCCACTGAAACCCTGACAGGCAGCCAGCCCAGCAAGGGAACACAAAAATATCTGCCTCGATACCTGGCATGTTGAAACTCCAGTGGTCCTCATCCAGGAGACTCAGCAGATCCAACTAACAGAACCACAAACATGAGTGCTGGAATCACTGACTGCAAGGTTAGTAACACAGTGGGGATGCTCCAGATTCATTAGTCCAGATCCCCCAAGCCTGCTTGATGAGCTCAGAGATGGATACTCTGGCAGAAACCCAGAAAGGATTCCTGCAGACTCCAGAGAAACACCATCTCTGCTGGCATTTCCCATTTCACAGACTCAGCAAGCATGAATGAGATGAATTTTACTCTCTTACCAGCTTTAAATTATTAATACAAGACTGTGACATCAAATCTTTTGCATCACTTCTGCTGCTTAGCACTACTGATCTTGTCTCTGTTGCAGGAAACAGAATTGGCAATATTAAAAAAAAAAATTGGACTGGCTCACATCATATATTTTTATTTTGTTGAGCCACAGCCCATACTCTAGGGAAGACCCAGCTCAAAATTATTTTATAGGCCAGTAAGTCAGTTCCTTCTTATGCTTTTATTTTTGAGTACTTGTAGACGGTTTCAAGCTCACTGCCCTAGTTACTGAAGTCCTCTGGTTTTATGCAGAAAAAGAACACAGGATATGTAACAAAAGCGACTGCTTTCCCTAGCCGCTTCAGTGAACTTAGAGGGCTGTGCTTAGCAGGGTGTAGCTTATTGAGGGTACACTCCATCCCTTCATCCAGGTCATTGATGAATATGTTGAACAGGACTGGACCCAGTACTGATCCCTGGGGAACACCACTTGTTACTGACCTCCAACTAGACTCAGCACCACTAACAACCCTCTGAGCTCTGTGTGTCAGCCACCNTGAGGATGATGTAGGAGACGGTGTCGAAAGCCTTGCAGAAGTCAAGGTAGACAACATCCACTGCCCTCCCCTCATCCACCCATCCAGTCACACCATCATAGAAGGGTATCAGATTAGTCAGACATGACTTCCCCTTGCTGAATCCACGTTGACTACTTCTGATGATCTCTTCCTCCAGATGCTTGGAGATGACGCCCAGAACCAGCTGTGCAGTCATCTTTCCAGGGATGGAGGTGAGGCTGACCGGCCTGTAGTTTCCCAGGTCTTCCTTCTTGCCCTTTTTGAAGACTGGAGCGACATTGGCTTTTCTCTCCAGTCCTCAGGCACCTCTCCTGTTCTCCAGGACCTTTCAGAGATGATGGAGAGTGGCCCAGCAATGACTTCTGCCAGCTCCCTCAGCACTCGCGGGTGCATCCCATCAGGCCCCATCAGGCCCTTGGCTTTCCTCATTTCATCCCTGCATACCCTGACAGCATTCTTGTACTCTTCCCAAGTGGTCAGCCCCTTCTTCCACATACTATAATCTTCCTTCTTCCACCTGAGCTTTTTCAGAAGCTCCCTGCTCAACCATACCTCCTCCATCATTACCTTGACAGCTGATCTTCCAGGATCAAAACACGTTATCAACCAATGTTGAGCAGTTTGGTGACATTCATCATTCAAGGTCAGGTTGGACGGGGGTCTGAGAAACCTGATCTAGTTGAAGATGTCCCTGCTCATTGGAGGGGAGGTTGGACTGGATGACCTTTAAAGGTCCCTTCCAACCCAAACTGTTCTATGATTCTAAAACTAGCAACTCATTTCTGTGAGTCCAGTAAGTTCCTTTATGTTCTGGGGCCCGCAGTCACCAGTCAGGCATCTCACCTGGCCTGGGATGATCTGATTGATTGTGCGAAAGTTATAAAAAGCTATTATTGGTCACCCCACACCTACAAAATGATGCAATCTGTAGACTGTGCTATTTCTCCCACACTACCTATTTTGCTGTGCGCTTGCCTATAGGAACATACATTAAGCCATCCAGATGTATCAAAATTTCTTCCTTTCCATCTTTTGCACATATTGTACAAGCAAAAAGATATTCTAAAGCCTCTGTGGATATGGTCATTTGGGTCACACAGCATGCAGTCATGAGCAGCCATTATTTTCATGCTGCTATGAATGCACAGAGGTGAGCAGTATGTTGAGACACACCAGCAGCCTGAGACACATCTGTGATTAGGTCAGCTCTTCGGGCAGAAGATTCCCCTTTGCACAGTGGTAGGAAGGGCAGGAGGAGTCCCTGGTCCCAAAGCCAGCATGGATGCAGACTGCCAAGTCCAGAACCACTTCATGAAGGCACAGGAGTTGGAGAAGAGACGCTTTCATGGCTGAACTCACATGGTGCTCTTGCACCGACCGGTGCTTTCTATCTGGACTCCTCTCTGGAGACTTATAAATCACTGGAAACGCCTAAGTATTTCAGATCAAATTATTCCAGCAGAAGTAGTGTTGTGACCTGAGTAGTCAACTGCTCACTACTAAATTTTGTTACCTAAATCCAGTGAAGTAAATGAGCAAACTCACATTCAATTCAGTGAGTCCTGGATTTCTATTCTTAAATATTTAATCAGAAGTGATAACCAAGAAATGTCTGGAACCCAAAATAGATCCAGTGTTGGCTGGGATGAGAGAAAGAGCAAGACTGATCAATAGCTCTTACAGTTGCTTCATGGTTTCTAAAAATATACCTCTTTTGTGCTCCATGATAGTTTTTATGAAAGAAAGGTTTAAACCCAAAAATTATTGATTTTATAATGTACTTGGTTTTCCAAAATCCTTCCCACACTAAGTTCCAACAGGTAGTTAGCCAGGAAACAATGCAAGACACTCTTCACTTTATATAACGGCAAGGGGGTTCTCCCAGGAAAGTAATTCTGTGTATTGCTCTGGAAGATTCCAGGCACACGGAGACAACACTGGAGCAAATGCACAAAATCCATACGAGGTTACCCTGAGATAGATTGACAGTAGTTCCAACTCAGATACAAGCCTCAATTAAGACACAACATTGATTGCAGCTGTTACTCCTCTATCTATATATTTATTCGGGTAATGATATCACGGACACTAAATGTGCCATTGTGCCCAAAATTGATACTTTTGTGAGAGTCTATTTGAACAACTTCAGCAAATTTCCTCATGAGAATGGAAAACTTATTTATTTAATCAAAAATGCATATTTGGGTTGTCAGAAACTCTTCAGGTATTGATATGGGGGGGAAAAAGGAGAAAAAAAGGCGCCCCAAATCCGGAGTTCAAACTTAGCAGAAAAAAAGATGAATGAAATACTGAAAAATCATTGTGAATGAAGTATGCGATACATTAATAAAATGGGAAATAACTCATTATTTCTGGGTATGTCTAAACCAATTCTTTTAACTTGTACACTTTCAAATATTAAATAAATTAGTCAGAATGAAACAGTCCTCATTTCATTCTACCTATTCATTTATTCTGGTGAAAATAAGCATTCAAATTGATGTCATTTAAGGAAAAATGTTTTATAGACCTCTCTGACTTCCACACATCTCCAAAGGAGAAAGCCAGTTATGGAATACCTACCTCCCAGCAGCAAGCAATGACCTGTTGTGCACTGAATAAACAGGCAGTGTGTCTATTTAAGAATAGAAGTTCTACAAAGTTATTTCTCAGAGTTTTAGCGTGGGAGGGAAAACACCACAGTACAGTAAAAAGAGAGTATCAGAAACCAAATTTGGTCTCAATGATAGGTTTTCAAAAAGTGCTTGAAAGCTTTCATTTCACAGCACTTCAGTGATCTCTTGAAAATAGAGATGGCCTCTATTTCTGGAAGAAAAAAAAAATACTTAGACATGACAGCTCCTTCATTTAATGTTTTTTTTCCTTGTGCTGTTAAAACACTTGATGGACTTAAGTGAGATTGAAGGACTATGCACTTTCTTCTGAAAATGGTACATTTTACTTCTGGTTAGAAACATACCTGTTTGGATCCACATTTTTAAAAAATGACTCAAAGTCTAAAGTCAAACACATGAGCAAGAATATATTTGCTAGGTATTCCTTTCTTCAATCTTGAAAAAAAAAATCCATACGTCCTGGTTTTAGGTAAAACAGGACGAATTTTGTTCAGTAACTTCACTTTTTAGCTGGGCTTTTTCTAACTACTGAAATTAGCAGTATATTGTGCAGACACTGTTCGCTCTCAGAGTGATAAGACCGATGTTTATAGCTGATGCCAAGGAATGGTATGCAGAAAGGCTCCTGCTTATACTTATTGCTATAACATCCAAGGCCAGCTCACTTTGTTACTTGTCCCATTGGAGGGTCAGAAGCAGAAAAGCATAGAGGGGTCCCATCTGTGGGGAGAAGCATACAGGCCAGGTGACCCAAACCTGACCAACAGGGTATTCCATCCCATCTGCCTCATGCTCAGTATAAAAGCTGAGGGATCAAAGGGTCAGCTCTCTTTCTTCAATTGCCGACTTCTGAGGAGGACTCTGTCTGTTCATCTGCCTTTGATCCCGATCCCGATCCGGAATCCATATCCGGAATCCAGTTCCCGTCCGTCACTGAGTCCAGCCTGGGGCTTACCCAGTGCCAGCCGGTGTCATGATTGTCATCCTAGGAGCCTGATATGGTTTTGTATATATTTCATTATTTCCTTTTTTATTTTATTATTAATCTCTCATTAAAGTAGTTTAGTTCCTTCTAAACTCATAAGTCTCTTTTTCCCTCCTCTGCCTCTCTCTTTGAAGAGTGGTAGAGGGGAGCATCTGTCGGTCCCATCTGAGGTCCTCCACGTCCCCAGTGGCCGATTCAGCCTAAACTACGACACCATATTATTAAAACCTATCCTTTAATAGCATATTGAAAAAATATAGAAAGATTGATGTTATTTAATCATTTTTATAACATAACCTTAAGATGTTAAAAAAAATCCATATTTCTCCTTCTGATTATTTACATATTAATTTTAAATGTTGTATTGCCTTCTATTAAGACTTGTGAAAAGAGGTGAGCTAATTTTAATGTTAGAAAACATTTGTTACTGAATAGGATTCATGGTTCAGTTTTGAAACATTTGTATTGAAGTGAAATTTAGATCCCATGTTTGGAACAATTGTAACATTTATTAGAAGGAATGGAATATTGTGATAGTTTGTAATAACCTAGGAATGTGATTTTCAGAAAATGTTTCTGCAGTTACACAGAATAGTATGCTGCATGTTTTTTATGTGACATCAAGTTATAACACTAAAATAAATATGCAAAGATTGAAATACAAAAGTTTTATGTTCAAGTGAAACTAAAATATGTCTATATGGAAAGAGAAAAGCTTAAGAACTTTCCAGAGGGAGGGCTAGAGACATGACTTTAAAAATTCAAGGTTTTTAAAATTTGTTTTCACAGAGCAGAATACCAGAAGGAAGGTAAAAAGGGAACTAACTAAAATGGGTGAGGTTTTTTGAGTCTGAGTCAATGGGCAGAACAGAAGTAGGAATGCATAATTGCAGGACAATGAACAGAGTCCACCCCATATTCTCCATGAGATGTTTGGACAGGCCAAATCAATAATTTTTCTGTTTCCTTGATTTCTTCAGAAAAGACTGGGAAACGGGAGGTAATCATACCACCTGATAACAGCATAGGTTAGAAGACTCATTTCCTGAGAAGTCCAATTAATCAATTCCCCAAAATCATCTCCTTCAGGCGAGGTGCTTAATTGAATTTCCCCAAGCTGCCCCTCCAGCAGACACTTGCTCTTGCTGCTCATCAGCTGCAGCCCAACTGAACGTCCAAGAGTTATGTGGTTGGACTGCTCTACTGGGTCTGCTTAATCATGCCTTATCGGTGGCTTCAAAAGCGCAAACAAGACATACTGCATAATTACCATGTGGGGAGGTTTTTACTATTTAAAGTCCAAACATTTCAGCATCTTTCAAATTCCAGAAGCAGAAAACTAAGTTATATGAAGACCCAGTTGGGTGCTGCAGTGACCAGCATGCTCATGTTTCCAGGGTGCCAGCACCTGGCATGTGCATGAGCTGCATGAGCAGAAGGGGAAACAGAGTTTGCAGGCAGTCGTTCACCCACCAGGTGATCGTGGCTAGACCTGGTGAGAGGTGACCTTTCTGCCAAGACCCAGCAGAGCTGAAGGAAGAGGTGGTGGATGCAGCCTGCCCTGCCTGCTCAGCAAAGGGATGCTGATGCTGTGTTTGATACGCAGTGACATTATGTGGAAATGTCAGGACTTCTGAGCCCACCCAGAGCCAAGCAGCCTGATCAGAGTGGGTTTTAAATAAAAAACAAAGCACCTTTGTTATACATCACATTTGAAAGACTGAAAGAAATTGCAGGATTGTAGCCCATACAATACACCCTCTGCTGGCTCTTCCACTGCTCCATGGAGCTTTACATATGCTTTTGAAATTACTTGGTTACTTTAGTGCATTCACCAGTTCTAAGAAAATCGCAATCTATTTTATGTGCAGCCTGCTTAAGCAATTTTTCCAGGTCAACCTCTCTCACCAAAACAAAGGCCACTTCACTGGCTTTCTGCCCACCTGCCTGAGCAGGCAGGACTTCCTGCCCTGCTGTGTGAACTGGTGGCAGCACTGGCCAAGATGAAGGGCGTTGATATTCTACAGTAAACATCCCTTTTCCTATTATTACCATATGGGCTGTATCACTGAGTGCAATCTCAGCTGCAGATTTCAAAATAACTTGAAGTAAATGCTTTCTGTTACTGCTATGAGCATGTAAAAGAGCAAAATTGCAAGCATTATTAAGTGTGCAGCTTAACTGACCAAAACAGAGCCATGCTATCATCACATGCCTTATGCAAAATCCCACATGAAATTTCTGAGGCTCCCACACAAAACAGCACAAAAATAAGAGGAAGAAAGAATTTCAGGTGTGTGTTAGTCTACTTTGTTTACTTCCCATTGGTATTTATTTCATAAGAGTTGTATCTGAGCCAGGTTTACTCACATCATATGCATGCATACTTATTTTGATAGGTCCTCAAAGTGTCAGCATTTTAGGAAGAGCTGATTCAAGGGCTTTTGTCAGCCATGTTCTTGGTATCACTCCTGTTTTATAGTTAGTAGGACTTTCTTTTAGTACAGCAGGACTTCTGCCATGATTAATGGGTTTTAATATTCATCTCTCCCAAGGACTAGTCGTAGACTGCCAGATTAATTTCATTTGTAATTTAAAGTTTACACCGACTGCTTGCCTTTGTTGTTGTTCTGCTGATGTCTCAGTCTCTCCCAAAGCCTGTGATGGTTCCCAAGACAGAGGAATGTTGCACTGTTTGCAATCAACAGCCTCACAGAGGTGATAAAGCTCTCATTGGCACACACTTATTACCTTCAACTCCCACAAAAATCAGTATAAGGCAAATTGATGCATGATCTGACCCTTGCAGACACTCTTGAAAGACAACTTGAATCTCAGGGGCCTCAGAGAGTTAGGAAATGTAGCACTCAAGGACTTGATAAGTGATAGTTGGGCATTGCTAGACCATGTGTCTCAATCCTAACCATTGGAAGTACCTTCTTATTACCTGAAATGCACACAGACTTCCTGAATTCTCTGTGTTTAAACCCCTTGGTTAAAACAGCCTCAAGAGAATCATAGAATCATAGAATTGTCTAGGTTGGAAGAGACCCTTGGGATCATCGAGTCCAACCATCTACCCTACTCTAGAAAGTTCTCCCCTACACCATATCCCCCAACACCACATCTAAACGTCTCTTAAACACATCCAGGGATGGTGACTCAACCACCTCCCTGGGCAGTCTATTCCAATGCCCAACCACCCTTTCTGTGAAAAATTCTTTCCTAATGAAGTTTTCATTACTGTCAAGAGCAGCCATAAAATCCTTTACAAGGAGCTCACCAAATTATTTCCTCATCCTCAGGCCACTATACATCTTTTAAGCAAGACTGGTTTTGAAATCTCTTTTAACCCAGACAAAAGCTAACAAATGATATTGAAACAAGTGTACACGTTCCCTCAGAAAAGACACTGTAGAGATCAAGAACTCACCCTCTCTTTTAAGCAACACATGCTGAAAAACTTGAATTTCAACCCAAACAGCCTTGTTTCTCACATTTGCTGAGCATTCACAGTCTGAGATCGTGAACACTTCTGAGAATAAAGAATATAGTATTATAGTATTCCATGAAACAACAAATGTATTTTTAGAGGGTTTTTTATCAGCTGTCTTTTCACTTAGATACAACCCTATCACATCTGGCTAAAGTTCATAATTATCATCCAAATGTTTAAAGTTGCTTGAAAGAGCCCTATACTCAGTGCTGTGCTTTCAAATACATCATAATAATTTTACTTGTTGCAATAGGCAACAAACATTTTTCCAATTCATCACTGTCTAAGAGTGATCTTTATCTGGTAGGATCAGTAACACATTAAGCAAAACATTATTGATTGATAAGCCATGAAAGTTTTTTAAAGGATATTGAAGACAAAACCAGCTGTCTAAATAGCAGACAATATTTTGAGTTTATGAGTCTAAAGAAATCCCTTTCCCAAGTTCCCACTGTATCATGCCTTTTCTGCACTGAAACACATATTTAAGTGTAAACATGGATACATGCTTATGTACATCTTTAGCTACCTATGTATTTACAATACAACTTGCAGATAAATATTTTACTCCAAGATTCCTTTCAGGAAAGAGACTTGGCTAAAATTTCCTTGAGTCTTAAGAAACTTCAGAAAATACTCAGTTGTATAGATGTTCTGATGGCCCTGGATACCCTCTATGCAGAGATAGTGTTATTTTATCTGTCCTAATATCACCTTACAGGCTTTTTTCAAGATATGATGAAGTGTTATTGTACCAATAAAATCATTCCTTTGCAAAATGCAGCACTTATAGCTGTTACAAGAGCTGCTAAGATCTGTTTTGCACTGTTCATTTTGATTATGAGATTGGTACAATACCTCATTTGTCAGTCTGCTTAACTGAAAACCCTCTTTATTTAGCAACAGAAAACTGTCAATGCCCTTCAAAAGGGAAAAAAGAAATAGCAAAACTATTGTTTGCTATTACCAAGCACCTGGATTAAGAAACAAGTACTTTTTTCAGGTAGTAAGTGGACCACAGTTAGGACTTGCCTTTAGATCCCCACTTTTAGAAAACCAGACACTGAGAAGTTGTTATCGTTACTTTTCTCAAAGGAATTCTTTTTTTCTCCTGGACTGAAATAGCTAGCAACCACTTACAGAGCAGAAGAAAGCATATCTTTAATAGGCTTTGGTTTCTCAAAGATAAAAACATCAGAAAATCTGAAAATTCAGTGTTCATCTAATGTTTAAAAAAATAAAAGCACTGAAATGTGTCTGCCCTCAGCCACAAGACACACATGAAGCAACCCATTGACCTTAACTCACCACAGTACTGTAATCTTTGCAGAGCACAGCTCTTGGAAAAAAGCCAATTGAGAAGATGTTTAGGGCCATCACTCATGCTGCCAGATCCTGGCATACCAGTGGGAGATGTGATTGTCTCCAGAGGCTCACCAGCACCCAGCCCAGGGTTGCTACCTCCAGTCTTCTGCTGGCGAAAGGGTTCATATGAGGGAAAGCAGGCCTGGAAGTAATGTCTGCTGCTCAGACTGCCCCACCTGATTTTACTGGTCACTGTGGGAGGTAAGGGAGCAGCACATGAACTGTGCTGCAGGCCACCAGTGCTGTGTAGCAACATGGGGGAGAAGAGCAGCGATGAGTCACCGGCGTTTGTTCCCCTTCTGTGGGCACAGCTCCCCAAAGACCATCTGTGGTCCCAAAGACCAAGTGTGCCCACACCTCAGATGTTCACTGCCTGCTGCTCAGTTATCTTTGGTGTATGAAATCCACTTCACTTCTGCAGTGGCAGACTCGGTAACTGAAGAATATGGAAGCATACAGCTTTAATTTTGTCATTTTACAATAGTAAATCCTTTATTTCCACCCTCATCTGTATTAAATTACCTGCTATTTGTCTTTGTTGTTAAGCAGGATTTGCCCCATCTGCTAAATCCCTGACTCTGAAGACACAAGTGCTGCTTTGCATATTTGTGGAGAAGGAGAAGGAAGGGTTGCACAGAAATCTATCCAGTTGCAAGGGCTTCAGGAGCAACCAACCAGGCAGACTCAGGTGCATGACAGAGTATCTCCAGAATAGCTGAATATCTGCCCTAGACTGATTTCAGCTATGCAGATTAACATCAGGTGAAAATGCTGGTGCAGGAGTTAAGAAACAAAGGAATGTGTTTTGCAGCTTATGTTGCAATTTTGAGCTTTGCACAGCAGAAGGAGGGAGAAACATCTGGCAATAGCAAATGCCCTGAGAACAAAGACACCATACATTAATATTATGGGAACTATTCAAGACTGCATTCATTGTATGCTAAAATCCAGCCAACTGGCAAATTGTTTCCTTTCACTAACATGATGTAACAAGGTGTTTTGTTGAAAAAAAAAAAAAAAAAGGGGCAAAACAGGGAATAAAAAAACAATTGCGGGACGTGTATTTTACTCCCCAGAAGGCAGGCCCTGGCAAGTGAGAGCAGTGGCAGGGACCAGGATGCAGGGGTCTGGAGGAGGCAGCGTGCTGAGGACCCATCTGCTCCCATGGGACAGTTTGCACAGTGTAAACTGGTTTGTGTACTCTGCAGAGAAACCCAGCTCCAGGCCAAACTTGCTTGGGAAATAGGTCAGCGTGTTTCCGCTGAAGTCAGATGAATTTCACTCCCTGACAACAGTGCCAGAATTTCATGACCTGTGTCATCCACTTCACAGCATTGCAACTCACAAACTTTGTATGTCTGTATTACACATTCAGCCTCCAAGTTTCATGCGGTTAACAGGTGATGGTGCGTGGATGTGTGATTAAACAGTCCATAAGATCTTAAGAAACTTGAGACAGCTATGATGAAAGTCCTATGGAAATCATTACTATAAAAGACAGTAAATTAAAGGTCTTCTCCCCCCTTTCTGTTCTTTAAAATCTTATCTGGAGATAAGGGGAAAAGACTCCTCTGTATGACATCTCTATATGTTTTAAAAAGGGAAGATTCTCTTTGTGCATGCTCACAGAATCACAGAATCTTTCGCCAGATTCCCAGGGAGGCAAACACAATAGTGTCATCATTGCTTTGAAACTGGAGGCAAAGATGTCAGGCAGAGCTTGTCAGGAAATCTTCTGAGGTTTTATTGGGAAGCCTTCAGGGTGAAGAAAATTGGAAGTGACCTTTATACAGAATTACTATACATGCAAGTAGACTTAGACAGAGAAGAAAGGTTCAGGGAAAGGTTTGTTAAGTTTTATTCCTATTTCAAACCAAGTAGAGCAACTTCATTTCCCTAAGAAAGTGCTACCATATGGAGCAGGACAAAAATGTAATTTAGTCAGCAAGAATTATTGGATATAAGAGCAGAAAACATTAGTAGCAGTATGCAAAATTACATAGGGTTTTGAATTGTTGCAAACATGATCAATTCCTGTTATACTTTATTATCGCAAATTAATATCTCACCATAAGAAAATAAAGGAAGGGTGGGCCTAAAGAGCAGGAAAGACTCAGTGAGTGCTAATGATCTGCAGGACTGTCTCACCAGGAAAGCTGTGGAAGCTTCTTCTCTTAAACTTTTAAAGAGTTTCTGCTGGTAACCCAGAGGAAATATCTTTACCAACCCTTTGCAATGATTTAAACAATGTTTATCAGCTTTACTTAACTCTTAAGATAGCCTAATTTTTCTGAGGAAAAAATCTACGGGCATAAAGGAAGAACTGTGTATGCTGCTACTAAGAGAAATTTGGGTTAACTTTGAATTGTATTAAGTTTATTTGCCCTCCTTTTATTCATTCCTTATGTGAAAAAAAGAAATAGAAAAAAATATATAGTTATATTCTAATATCACACACAGTTTTCGCTCTCTCTCCCTCATATACAAGCAAACAAATAAAATTAAGGCAATAAAATAAGTTAAATAAATTAACATTCAAAGACTGAGTGTGGTGTTTTATTTATATTTTGGCAAGCACTCTGGACCACCTTTTGATGTTCTCATCTCTAAGCATGTAGAGTAAAAGAAGGTTATTGGGAGTGGTCAACATGGATTCACCAAAGGGAATCATTCTTGACCAATCTGATAGCCCTCTAAGATGGAATGACTGGCTGGGTAGATGAGGGGAGAGCGGTGAACATTGTCTACCTTGACTTCAGCAAGGCTTTTGACACCATTTCCCACATCATCCTCACAGGCAAGCCTAGGAAGTGTGGGTTAGATGAATGGACAGGGAGGTGGATTGAACAGTGGCTGAATGGCAGAGCTCAGAGGGTTGTGGTTAGTGGTGCAGAGTCGAGTTGGAGGTCAGTAACAAGTGGTGTTCCCCAGGGGTCAATACTGGTTCCAGTCCTGTTCAACATATTCATCAATGACCTGGAGGAAGGGATAGAGGGTACCATCAGCAAGTTTGCTGATGACACAAAACTGGGAGGAGTGGCTGACACCCCAGAAGGATGTGCTGCCATAAAGCGAGACCTGGACAGGCTGGAGAGTTGGGTGGAGAGGAACCTCATGAAATTCAACAAGGGCAAGTGTAGGGTCTTGCACCTGGGGAGGAATTAACCCCGTGCATCAGTACAGGTTGGGGGCTGACCTGCTGAAGAGCAGCTCTGTGGAAAGGGACNGACAGGGAACTACTGGAGAGAGTCTAGCGGATGGATACAGAGATGGTCAAGGGAATGGAGCACCTCTCTTATGAGGAAAGGCTGAGAGACCTGGGGCTGTTCAGTCTGGAGAAGAGAAGACTGAGGGGGGATCTCATCAATGCTTATCAATATCTAAAGGGTGGGTGGCAAGAGGATAGGGCCAGACTCTTTTCAGTGGTGCCCAGCCACAGGATAAGGGGCAATGGGCACAAACTGGAACACAGGAAATTCCATCTCAACATGAGGAATAACTTCTTTCCTGTGAGGGTGGCAGAGCACTGGCACAGGCTGCCCAGAGAGGTGGTGGAGTCTCCCACTCTGGAGACATTCAAAACCCACCTGGATGCATTTCTGTGCAATCTGCTGTAGGTGACCCTGCTCTGGCAGGGGGGTTGGACTAGATGATCTCCGAAGGTCCCTTCCAATCCCTACCATTCTGTGATTCTGTGATTCTTTGCACCACAGGTATAGAAACAGTGGAGCAGAGGATGGCAGTCATTTGGGGTTTGCTCTGTCATTTCTATAATAAGGTAAGCACCACTGCAGAATTCATTAGGTTGATTACTTTCAAGGGAAAATGTGAGGCAGACCTAGATTTCAGTTCATGGCCAGTGCAAATCACAACAGCTTGCCCACAGTTTTATTTGTGAAAACTCCACTCTAAATCTTTGCATAATTTTTCAAACGGTTCTTCTCACCAATCAGCACCAATTCATGGAAGGAGTGCTCAAATCTGCTCAGCAGATATGAATCCAAAAACCACTGCACATGTCCTGCTTCCCCAGTGCAATCACAGGGGCTGCTTCTCTCTGACTGCTGTCCCTTGTGCTGGCCTTTCATTGCACTAGCATTGCATACAATTGCATTGGCAATTTCATCCACACAAATAAAAGGGAAATCCCCTTGTAAAATTTCTTATGTGGTCCTAACTGGTCAAGAAATGCTCCAAAAATCCTATCATCACTGGGAACATTGCAGAATCTCCTGACCTTAAATTTGGGCAGGATGGGTAAAATGGTCAAATGACTGGAAGCCACCTTCCAGGTATTTGGAAATAAAAAAATCTGGGAAATTTCTTACAATAAAAAGCAAACACCCATGTGGTGGGTTGATCTTGGCTGGCCACCAGGTGCCCACCAAGCNNNCCACCCGGGTCCCCACCAAGCCACTCTATCACTCCCCTCCTCAACAGGATGGGGCGGGGGGAGAAAATAAGATGGGAAAAAACGTGTGGGTCAAGATAAAGGCAGTTTAATAAAGTAAAAGCAAAGGCTGCGCGTGGAAACAAAGGAAAACAAAAGATTCAAAAGATTTATTCTCTACTTCTCATCAGCAGGCAATGTCCAGCCACTTCCCACAAAGTAGGGCTTCAGTATGTGTAGCGGTTGCCTGGGAAGACAAACGTAATTATGAATGCCCCCTCTCCTCCTCCTTTCTCTTAGCTTTTGTTGCTGAACAGACTTCATATGGTATGGAATATCTCTTTGTTCAGTTTGGGTCAGCGGTCCTGGCTATGTCCCTTCCCAAGCTCTTGCCCACCCCCAGCCTATTGGCCTTTGGGGATGAGGGAGGGGAATGTTGGAGACAGCCTTGATGCTGAGTGATGCTCAGCAGTAGCCAAAACACTGGTGTGTTATCAACACCTTTCTAGCTACCAATACAAAGCACAGCACTATGAGGGCTGTTATGGGGAAAGTTAACTCCATCTCAGCCAGACCCAATACAACCCACTGTATTTGGTTTACGTGGCAAGGTTTTGGTATTGGGGGTGGCTACAAGAGTTTCTTATGTGAGAAGATGCCAGAAGCTTCCCCCATGTCTGACAGAGCCAGTGCCAGCCGGATCCAAGATGGACCTGTTGCTGGCCAAAGCTGAGCCAATCAGCGACAGTGGTAGCACATCTGTTATATTTAAGAAGGGGACGAAACTGCTGTGCAACAGCAACCAGAGAAGAGGTGTGAGAATATGTGAGAGACAAACACCAAGGCCAGTGAAGAAGGAGGGGGAGGAGGTGCTCCAGGTGCCAGAGCAGAGATTCCCCTGCAGCCCATGGTGAACCAGGTTGTCCCACTGCAGCCCATGGAGGTTAATGGTGGAGCAGATATCGACCTGCAGCCCATGGAGGACCCCACATCAGAGCAGGTGGATGC
>VZSZ01001691.1:5022-21290 GCA_013398815.1 Ibidorhyncha struthersii | reverse complement strand
CAGAGTGACTGGCCTATAGTTCCACGGATCCTCCTTCCAGCCCTTCTTGTGGATGGGTGTCATGTTTGTCAACCTCCAGTCAGCTGGGACCTCCCTGGTCAGCCAGGACTGCTCATAAATGATGTGAAGTGGCCTGGCGAGCACTTCCACCAGCTCCCTCAGTACCCTTGGGTGGATCCCATCCGGCTCCATAGATTTGTGTGCCTCCAGGTGCTGAAGCAGGTCCCTCACCATTTCCCCTTGGATTACAGGGGCTTCATTCTGCTCCCCATCCCTGTCTTCTAGCTCAGGAGTCTGAGTACTCAGGAAACAACTGGTCCTACTGCTGAAGACTGAGGCAAAGACAGCATTAAGTACTTCAGCCTTTTCCTGGTCTGTTCTGGGTTGTCAGGGGAAGAAGGACTGGACAAAGCATCAGACAGCAAACTCTTCCCCAAGTGCAGATGTCTTTATATGCATCTCTGCCGCGTGTTGCCCATATGCATTTTGTAATTTTCTCATGCTTAAGTATGGCAGTAAGAAGTTAGCTGACATACCTCTACTTGTGGCTAGTTGATCAATGTTTACTGAGAGCAAAGTTTAGACTGTTTTGGCATTGATTGGTTGGCAGCGGATGAGAGCTAAGTGCAAGACCCTGGCATGATGCTGAATATAAGTCATGTCCTATTACTCAGATAAGTAATAATGTATAACATTATGTCACTACTATACTTAAAGCACTAGGGTTTTTAGTGAAGGCAAAGATAAAATGTATCCTGTCTTCCCACTGCCCTGGTAGACTTGCATACCGTGTCTATGACCTGAGTTACTGTGGTAAGAGATGTGTTTTATATATAATTTTAAATAATTAGGCATTGAATTAGCTTCTGAATAGGTGAAATTGTAATGTCTGCCTTTCCTAGACTAAGAGCTGATAGCACTACTGGAGGGAGAAAGCCTGTGCCAGTCCTAGTGGAAATGGACTTGAACTCAGGAAGTCATTAAGGGAAACAGTAAATGGTGATTACTCAGTAGCCGAGCTACTGACAAAGCACATTAAAGAGAAATAGGAATTATTTTGTTTGTTTTCCTCTTTCCTCTTGAGTGTGGCTGAGCAAGAGACTTGTTTAGGCAAAGACATCAGCATGGGTCATCCTCAGAGAGGAGTGAGCTTCTTCTTACTCAAAGAATACAACATCGTCTAGAACAGAGGAAAACAGAACAATACATTGGTGTATAGATATGTGACCTTTACTGATAACAGGCACAGACAAGAGAGGGAGAGCATCAAAGCCTTAAGAATTTTAGGTAATTTTTTTATACTTTGACATAAAGATTCTTTCAACTTGGTCACATCTTAGCATTGTGAGAGTCGTTTTGTTCATATAGTCTTCTGAAACAATTTTTTTTAGCATCAATGCAGACTGAACTGGTTTATTGCCATTGTTCAGGTCTGGATCAACCAACCATTAATAAGGTTAACACACAGAAATTTTCTTTTATCCTTACAGATCTGCCCTTTCCTCCCTATTGTCATTGTGGGGTTTGGTTTGCTTGGCTTTTGGTTTTTCATGCTTATTCCCTTCACATCAGGACAAAATCCATGACGTGGCTTCTGTGGGAAGAGATGATTGGAGCTGATGGCCTTGGCTGGCCGAAACCTCTAAGGAAAACAGCTACTGACATCCAGTAAGGAATTTAGGAGAGGTGGAAGGGCAGAGGGAGAACAGAAACTTTTCTGGGTAGTTGCCTTAGTGATTTCTTTTTTATTATTACTGGGTGTTTGATTTGGCTTTCTTGCAACGTTAATGTAGGTGTTGTATTTTAGGGTCTGATCAGTAATTTCAGGACATGTTCATCAGCTTTCCCTTAGTTGAGGATCAATAGAAGCAATTATTCTCCAGTGAGATAACTCAGGTTGGTATTTGGAAGAATGACCTTCATCCAGGATAAATATCAAAGATGTTGACAAAATGAAAATTATTTTTGTTTACCTTCAGCAAACTTTTTCTTAAAAAAACTGTAGGTTTTTAAATTGATAAAAATAGTTACTTAGTTTTTAAAAAATTGTTTAAAAAAAGGCAGCATAAAGATTTTAAAAAAAATTCATAGAAGTCACTAAACACTAAGAATATGGTCAAATGTTGCTGGTCTCAGATCACTGATATTTTTATAATTTTGGCAATAGTTTCAAAAGACAGCAGTCCCAAATGTGTTTTAAATACTTTGTTCCTTATTCCTATTTCAGAATGTAGCTATAATTTAAAGACGGTGTTAGGGAAGCTGTGCAGAACAGTAGCATTGAAAGACTTAGCAAAAGCTCTATTATTGCTCTGGTTAACTCTCCTGTATGATAAATAAGGTAAAGGCATGTTCAACTTAACTGTGATACAGCCTTAGAAAAAGCTTAATTTACAGCTTCACAGTTGCTGTTTTCCTTGGAAAATGTCCTTCTTTATTTTGGACACATTTTTGAAGAAATATTTATTCTTATTCAGTGTGGAGCTGCCAAACACAGACATGTTCTCGTGCATGTGACCATAAACCAACATGGTGTGCATCAAGAGGCCTCTCAATTTTCTACAGTAGCAAATGTGTAACAGCAATACACAGCCAACCAAAGGGGGTTCTTGTGATTCTTCATTTGCTGCTTTCATCCTTCCTGAATTAGCTAGATTCTGTGACAAATTAACTCACACACTGTTACTCTTTACAGATTTTAAATAATTATCCTGCATATTCTATCCTCTCCAACCAAGCTCAAAACTTCCCTAGAAGTCTTTGTCCTTTTTATATAGGGTTTGGCTTTTTTATTTTATTCATATAAAGAATACATATTATACGTTTCCTTTAAAAGAATTGTTTCCTGTGGTCCCAGTTAAATATCTTGGCACACAAGACAGAGATCTAGTTAGTGCCTCCTATCCCCTGACAATATCCCCAGAGAAGTGATCAGTGAGAAATCCCCATGAAAATGGCCCCATGTTGTAACTGAGAACAACACAGAAAAATGCTTTTCCATCAGTCTTTAATGTCCCATCTTCACAACTGTCTGATGCCTGCGATAGGGATGTTCAGAACAGCCTTCTAGCCCTTCCTACCTACCGAGGTGATCATGTTCTCATGGAAGCAGTTTAAATTACAAAAGCTCCCATGCATCAACTGCAATTTTTACTAGATCAGTCCCCTGGGGAAACAAGTCTAAAAAAATCTCGTGTGTTAAAGGGTGGCCCTGCATAGCCCTTTGGACCTGAGCATGACAGAGCAGTGCCAGGGCAGAGCTGAGTTGGAAGTCTGGGATCATGGGACCTGTCCAGCTGCATAGGGACAGCTCATACCCGGCAGACCCCATAAGGAACAGCTCTTCTGCCTTACATGACACAGAGCTCATTTCTTCCCTCCCACTTCTGATCTGTGAGTCATGACTCAGCTTAAGGAACAGGAATAACCCACCTCGTATTGAATTCACATGGTAAACAGAAGAAATAATACTGTAGTTAAACAAAAGAAAAGCTAGGCTGAAGTAATAGGAAAATTAATATAAAGAAAGAATACAGGAATGAAGAATGATGCAATGTGTGCCTAGAAAAAAAAATCTCAAGCATCTATCTCATGATATCTTATGTTGTTTGAAAAAAATGTACATGACCCTGAAATGAAAAAAAAAAAAAAAAAAACTACTGTATAGACAATTTGGAAGAGTTATGGCGATATTGTTGCAAATTTATACATTCCTACATTCTGTCAATTAAAATACTTTTTAAATACGTATTTATATGTATTAAAATACATATGTGTATGTATTTTCATACATGTGTATGAAAATAGGTATACGTATACTTTAATGGCAGATTTCCAAGTTAAAAAATCTCCAGCATGGTAAATTCTTATTAGTATCTGTTTGTGTCAGTCTCAATAATATTATTAGGCAAATTTCATCCCTTATCTGAAAACAAGTTGTCTGTAGAGAAGGAACACCAAGAATTAAATGAATCAGTAGAATAGTTTAGTTAGTAATGCATCTCCTAAAGCATAATACTGACAAAGTTTCTAATAATTAATTATAATCTAATAATTTTAAATAAAGTTATAAATGCTCATATTATCCAACTGATATTTACTACTGTGTGAAAAACAAAATTTATACTTTACAGGAATATCACTTTTAATAAGTTCTTGTGAAGAACACACAATATAGTTACAACAGACTGCCAAAATGACACTTCATGCCATATTCAAATATGAGTCCTGAACTTTTCAATTGCCAGAGGCAGAGGGAAGAGTCTCCTAATGTTCTTTTTCCTCCTTCCCTTGATTAGCATCAGCTTTTATATAAAGTCAGACAAATTAAATGATCTGTGGCCATGTTTGTTACTGAACATCCAAAGGGATTAAATTTCATATATTCAGCAATGGATTGAATGTGCCTGAAGAAAAATGTGAAACCAATAAACTACTAGATTATAGTTTATGATACCATATGTAATGTCATCAAAGAGGGTGAACAACAGCCTCTGAAATATACAGTTTCAGTGCAGAAAAGCACTATGTTCATATGTTCAAGATCAAATGCTCGCTTTAGAATTTAGCACTAGCTGAATTAGAATTAGAATTTAGCACTTTCTAACCTGAAATCAGCCCTGTAAACCTTTCTTGATGAAATGAATACGATGACGAAGATTTAACATAAGCTTGCCTAATCACGTCTTGTACGAGTCATTAAGAAAATGAAGGCAGCACCTTGGAAGAGTAATGTTAAATAACGGACATTTTAATTTGGATGAAAACAACTTTCCCATATACAATTAACCCCAAACAATACAAAATCTCCAACAAATTCCCCTAAGCTGTGGACAATTCAAGCAGTTTCAGGAAACAGCTCAGCACCAAAACAGAATAGGGAACGTTTTTCCTTCCTTTGTCACAAACAGCTGGACATTGTCATTAGACACATGCCAAACAGCTTCACTCTGCTGATTGCCTCTGGTTCTTTATTACACACACATACACAAGAATTATGTGCTACATGCAACTGTTTACTTTTGTGATTTTAATTTGTCATTTATCGTATAGGTAATATTGGATAGACTTGTGTTTTTTCCAGAGCCATTCTGCAATAATGAAGGAGAATGAAAATGTCAACAGCAAAGCCTGTATAAGGGAACTGCATTAAAATGTGCATAGCTTTTGCAGTCAGGTTGAAGTCTTTCTCTCACTCTTTGTTTGCCACATGTTTATTAGCTGCTACTGACATTATGAAATGTTTTCTGAACAAAAACGTCACTTTTTCAATTTTTTTTTTTTTTTAAAGGGATTTAAGTACAACATTGACCCACATACTCCTTTTGTTTGTTATCTTAGCTAGTATCTCTAAATACTACGGCACAACCACATCAAAGGCAGGATTAGGTTTATCCAACCTAAACCTGAACTTCTCATTCTGATGAATAGAAGGCCAACACATACTCAGAGATCTGACACAACAATCCTGTCTGCAATCCATTTAGTCCATTTGCTTATGCCTTTCCTTTTTTGTTCCCAAATATATTTTTAATCCCTCCGTCATTCCAAGTCACATTAAAAATTTAAATGCAAGACTTAATGAAGGAAAGTATTTATGTCTAGAAGAGCTAGTCCTAATCCTTCTCTTATTCTTTCTTTTTACGGTCCTTATAATGATAAGCCTGCAGTAGCACTTCAGATTATTTCCTTATAAGTCATTGCAAAAGACAGGACAACACAGTGATAGTTGTGGCACCAATCAGCTTCTGAACTCCTTTCTGAAAACTGCGGAGTAAGAATTTAGAATAAAATGTCAGCAAAGGTACAGCTGGGCAATGAACTTCTAGTCTGAACAGCTCTCCAGTACACAAATAATAAATACTGATAAGAAAAATAGGGGCTAAGTATTGAATAACGTCCTGGTTTGAGGTAAAACAGAACCAATTCTGTCCAGGAACTTTGCTTCTTAGCTGGGCCTCTTCTATCTACTGAAATTAACAGCATATTGTGCAGACAATGTTCGCTCTCAGAGTGATAAGACCGATGTTTATAGCTGATGCCCAGGTATGGTATGCGGAGAGGCTTTTGCTTATACTTATCGCTATAACAGCCAAGGCCAGATAACTCCATTATTTGCCCCGTTGGAGGGTTGGAAGTGGAAAAGCATAGAGGGGTCCCTCTTGCAGGGAGGAGCGGACAGGACAGATGACCCAAAACTGACCAACGGGATATTCCGTCCCATCTGCCTCATGCTCAGTGTAAAAGCTAAGGGATCAAAGGGTCAGTCCTCTTTCTTCAATGGCTGACGTCTGGCGAGGACTCTGTCTGTTCATTTGCCTTTGATCCCAATCCTGAATCCAGATCTGGAATCCAGTTCCTGTCCAGCTCTCAGCCCAGTCTGGGACTTTCCCCGTGCCAGCTGGTGACATGATCGTCATCCTGGGAGCTTGATACGGTTTTGCATATATTTCATTATTTCCTTTTTATATTATTATTAATATTTCATTAAAGTAGTTCAGTTCCTTCTAAACTCATAAGTCTCTTTTTCCCTCCTCTGCTCCTCTCTCTTTGAAGAGAGGTGGGGTCTGTTGGTCCCATCTGGGGTGCCCCACGTCCCCAGTGGTCAATTCGGCTTAAATCACAAGAAATATATAAAAACCTTGCACCAGTGTCTTGTGGTGCATTTACCTCCTCTGGCATGCAAGCCATAATTCACAATTTCCCATAATTTTAATGTGGTTGCTCAGTAAGACTATGGTTTGCCAAAGCTGGGTTTCAACTATGCTGTTAGCAAAAGACTGTATATTCCAGCAATATAATTTTTAACAAGACCGACTAAATACTTTGCCTTATAATATTTTATTTTTTTTTTAAACTGGATAACCTCTAGGGGCAGGTTTTTAATGTTTTTGTTCTAAAAAAAAACCCACCGGAAAACAGTAATTATTTCTATATGTTCAGATATAGTCACACACAGTTTCCACATCTTTGTGAATAGCAGTTCATGTATTCACAGGTTTATGTAGATATACAGTATAAATATAGACATACAGCATAAAGTATGGATAATGTACAAACAAGAATAGTGCTTGTGATAACCACCAGTCCTGCATGTTAATAACAATGGTTTTGGGGGCTAATTTCAAAAAGCAGAACCTTGAAGTGTCATAATAAAGTCATAATTTCTAGTCTGATGCACTTATATGCTAGGAAAGCATACTCAATGTACATAATTTCTGTATAAATTGTGTGATATGTGTATCTGCAGCACTGCAGAAATGGCAAAGGCCCAGGTTACTGATTCTTTGCTTCACTGCTTTTAATACAAGTCATCTAACAAGGTAATGAGGTAGACGACAGGAAATTTAATATTAATTTTGCATGGCGTATTCAAACCTTTTTTTAGAAGAGTTTTTTGTGATTTACCTAAACTAATATGATCTAGTCAGAGACATCACTGTTTGGATCTATTTATGCAGAACAGTATAACTTACTGCAACACAGAATTTACCATTGCCAACATTATCCCTTGCCTACAGCAAGACAATAAAATCTTCGCTTTCCAAAGCAAGAGTCTTTTTATGCAATGCTGCAGTTGATTGCCTTTTCTGCAATTGATTTTTATTATATTCCATAGTCAAGCACTTTCAGCAAATTTAAAGATTATCTGCAATATGTATTCTGGGAATAAACCTGCTGTAGTCATACAAGGAGTTCTGTAAACTGTTCCTGTAGATGCATCTTACAGCTTAATATCCTCAAATTAAGGAGACCATCACAGCATTTTATATGCTGGGGGAGGCAAACAATTTACAATGGGCAAATCACTGATAAACATTACTTTGAGGTTTGAGAGTCTACTCCACATACAGTACTGAATCATACATACATACATATTGAATCAAATGAACCTTTTTTTTCCTGAAAATATCTTAATTTGGACCCAGTCTTTATCATAAGAATGATCTTTCCAGTAACCCTTTTTTCTACATACACCAATGCAAAACAGAACATGTGTGAATGGGGATAAACAGTCAGTATTCACAGCACATAGTTTCCCATTTCCCAGCACTACAATAGATAGACAAATAGACATTGTAACTTTTCTGAACAATGGAATATTGGCTGAAGTTTATTTTGCACTACCATTGAAACGATGACATTTCCAGATAAATGTCCTTTGATCTGGGATGACTGCTATTTGCCACATGAGCGAGTTGCACCATTGAAAAGGCACAAAAGTTGAAAGGAGTTGGACAATAATACAAAGGGCTTGCTCCCTATGGTATAACTATTTTTCAACGTATTGCCTTGTGATGCTAGAGATGGAAATGTCAAGGGGAGCCTCTTGGCCACAGAGATACATTCTACATTCTCAGGCGGTTTTCCTGGCATGGGGACAGCAAGGAGTTGCCCTCGGAGAGATGGTGAGAGACTGCTGTGCTTTTTCGCTCTTTATTTCCTCCTGTTCAGGGCATGGTTCTGTTTCTAGGATTATCGTCTTTACAAATGTGTGAAAAGGACTGTGAACCTAGAACTTCTTCAACTGTGACATCTGGGCTAATAAAACATACTACTTTATCCCACAATTCTAACCATTCTGGTGTCCAGAGACCATCACAGTTGCAACCATACCCTTAGCAGAAGGATGTAGGCATTTTCATATGACAAAGTTCCTGATGTTGCACAGGGTAAGACACTGGCAATACGCTGCCTTGCCATCTCTTAGTAGCACCTCATAGCTTGTGGTGCCTTTAGATATTTTGAGCCAACAAATCCTAAGGTTGCAATAAGTTGCATTTTTGAGCTGGGAATGGGTTTTTCAGCTGTTTTTTCTGGACTAAATAAGGGCATCCACTGAATGTACTCATAGAGGTACAGTGGAATGTACTCTAAGTGCATGGTTTATATCTGATATCCACAGAGAAAAAAAGTTATGTTCATTTTTTATATACTTTTTAGAAGTAATGATTGCTTCTTTTGAGGACTGAATTACTTAGAAAATAGACATTTTAGGAAGTTTATTTAGGTATTACATTAATAATTTAGAAAGTTTCCCTTATTGTTCTCTTTATTTTTTATTTTTTTTGGGCCAGGAAGCCAAGCTTTTGCATTTATATTAATTGCAGAGGTGCTGTTTTCTCAGTTACTCAGTTCATTAGCAGTGCAAAAGATCTGAAGCTCTAGTCGTATAAATTTTTTAGAAACGTTCACCTTTCTTAAGGAGCAATGAAAAGGGCAAAGTCATGACATAATTTCTCATTTTATAATGGAGAATTTATTCAAGCATATATTTGTTACCATTTATCACTGAGGACACCTTACAATTAAATGTGTTCATTTGCACATAAGTAGCCCAGAAACCTTTTAAATTCCCATGTAACTCACTCTGGATTTTCTTTCTTTTTTTTTTTTTTCTTCATTTTTACTTAGTCTCTCAACTCACTGCTGCAACCAGAAATATTCATGTCAACACAGTTAACAGTTTTATTCTTACGTATTTGAAGAATCAGACTTTAATTAATAACAAGAGGCTTGTCAAAAGCATAAATTAAACATGGTTTGTTTAAAGGTGTATTTGAGAACACTGGGTCAAAGCGAGTCTGCAGGATGGAAACTATCCATATATTTTTTCTCTTGAATTCTCAGCATATGGGTTAATTGAAATAACTGTTTTCCATTGCATGACAGACAGAAGATCAGAAGTGGCTTAGAGGCATGAAGATGCATTAATAAATGATATAGAACATTTATAGATGAACATGCTAAGTTACTTCCCAGGAAGCCAAACAGACTGCATAGCCCAAATCCTTTGGTCATTCCCATATTTATAAAAATTCATCCTCTGGTTGTCTCTTAAAGCCACTGTCATGAAGGTGCTTCATTGCACCACTATCATTAAAATGGCCTCATGAAAATATTTTTTGTTGTTTTATACATTATTTCTCAGCTTATAGATTTTTTCTTTAATCATTGAGCTTTAAAAAAAAGAAAAAAGAAAAAAAAGAGAGAGAGAAACTGAAATCTACACCTGTACTGATTATTCTCCTTCTACAGTGGTTTGGTTGTGCATCGGTGTCCATGCTGGGAACTGAACTATTGACACATTAATTATAACATGAAGAGCACTGATGTATTTTCTTTGATTTGTTGTTGAATATATAAAGACTTACTGTATAGGAGCATCTCAGCTGGGATCGCAGTGAAAAAAATGACACCTTACCAGGGTCCACACCTTTGCAGTCCCTGTCATCCACAGACACCTACAGCTTAGACAGGGGTTAATCTGAATTGCAGTTCAGCAAAACGTGCTGAGATCCAAGGGCTAGTAATAGATTTCTTCTTTCCCCACAGCCACCCTTACTATGCACAACTGGTATCATAAATCTTGGTGTCTCTGTTCTTCCCTTGAATTGCTTTCCTCCACCCCAACCCTTCTGTATCATATTCCAGCCCTTATTTTTCTACCTATTTCTAACACCTCCCATCTGCCTTCACTTTGAAACTTATGCTTCATGTTATATGTTTATGTCATCTCCCATCTTTTACCCCATGAACTGAGGAAATACCATTCCTCTGTGCCCTCTAGAAATGTCAGGATATCCCACAACCCGTAACAACCCTGGACAGCATGGGGCAAGCACATTTTCAAGTACTGATAGCATTGTTCCTACCAGGCCACTGGTGATATATTTCAGGTTATTGACTCAAGAAAATCTGTAATTTTGAAACCTGTAGGTGTGATTCTTTTTACAACAAACTGCCTTTTGAAATGTATGCTACCTGTGCACATAACTCAGTATTTGTAACAATAGATGGCTTTGCAATGTGAGGAAAATAGGCTTAGCCTCTCATCAACTCTGAAATTAATAAGAATATAAATGCATAGGAACATTACTGAAATAAACACCAAATCACCTACTTTGGGAACCTGGCACTGTGGTGAGATGGTTGACAATAGAGAAGGTAGAATTTGTCCATTATTACTAACCTACCTCAATTGTCAATATATAGTATACTTCTATTTGTTCAGATTTATGTCCTACTTCAGATAGGCATTATCATATGCTTTTGTAAATGCTGCACTATAAATCATGCTAATGTTTATTCTGCCCTGTTAGTAAGCTGGAGCATCTAATGAATACAAAACAAAGATAGGAGATTGATTAACCAGCAAGCCGCTTTTCTGTAAGAAAACTGGGCCACATGGACTCTCAGGACTATGGCAGGAGGGTGCCTTTGCGTCCCAAGCAGCAGCAGAGGCACTGGGGGTTCACCTCACACATCAGGAAAGGTTCTTCTGGGAAAGTGGATGGTCTCTTATAACCAAATTTCCTGGACAGCTGTGCTTTATTCTGCATACCCCAGTTCCTCCTGCTTCCCAGCCACTGCCCTGGAGCAGTAGGATTCTGCATACCCTGCTTGAACCGTGGCTGCAGGAAACACACAAACCCACCATCACCCACACAAAAGCAGACTTACGTGGGGGGGCTCAGTCCAGATGCTTCTCCTGCGGAATCCATGGAAAAAAAATAAAAAAGTCACCTCTGCTTGCCCTCCTGCTTCCTTTGTGTCGTCCTCCCACAAACGTATTTCCTGACTTTCTCCCACGCTGTCCCCTACCAGGAATGGCATTTCCACTCTCCTAACACAACACCAATTTCTTATTAAGTCTGTCTTCAATATCAACATCTTTCGGAGCTTTCAGGAAGACACTTCCATCCACAAAACTCTGCAGAGCAGAGCATTTTTAATGAATTACAACAGCCTGCTATTTGTATCATGTGTACATGATGCAACTTATAAGAAATCCTATTACCCTTATTTTTATAATTCCTGGAGATGTGTCTTTCTTCAGTTTTACTTCTGCTTCTGTTGATGCATAGTGCTTGCAGGATGGGCCTGCCTTTTTACATTTATGTATGTTAAAAAATGTTGCATAGAAACAATTAGCATCCTTTGTCTCCAGTGAGATCAAAATTGAATCCTTAGCTTTTAAAATAAAAATATTTTCTCATTTCAGGTGACATGAGTGGGTTAATTTTCTTTTTAGGTGGAGCAAGCAGTTTGAATTTACAGATTCAAACACTCATTTTGATCTATTTCAATATGATCAACAGGCACCTATATCTTTTCTCTCTTCTTGTAGTTTGCAATTCTTTTTGGTCTTTATACAAGTAAAACAGCATTAAGTTGGCTGGATAGTCAACTGTCCCTCACTGTTTGCTTCTACAGATCCAGATGAAATTAAACATTCTCATTTATTTTTCTTGTGTATCTCAAGTCATGGAAGCATCTATCGTATCCTATAGCTCTCTAAAAGTTAGACTGAAATCACATAAACTTGCCTTGCCAGTCTTTGTGAACTTTATTACTTTGCCTGAAAAATACACCAGGTTATTGTGATAAATAAATAAAGTGAATATTTTTAATACATTCTTCCCTAAGTTAAGATAGCTTTCTTTGACATTGTGAAAGGAAAAGCTTAAAATAAACAAAAAAAACGTCAGTAAAATAAAACAAATTTCAACAAGGAGCACAGAGTTTTCAGCTGTGGACTGTAATGTAATTTTTTTAAATTCAGACAAAAACAAAGGAATTTCCATGTAGGTGTGGGTAAACAGCAGCAATGCCATGACCTGGTCTTTTTTGTTTCACGTGGGAAAGGAATATCAGCAGAGCATATACAGGCATCTGAATCTACTTACTAACACAAATAAACACAAGCTATAAAGAAAAAAGTCTCTTCACTAGATTACTTTTCACAGAAAACAATAACTGCTCTCTTAATGTTATCTTTCAAAATTCTGTTTCACACTTGATATTCTAAGAACAGGTAAAGTATTATATTACATGGTTCATTAGCAGCACTGGAAAGGGATCGGTTCTGAATTGACATCTGCCTGAATGTAATGATCCAAACTGGAGCAACCTTTGCATACAAGACATTTGTAATCTTTTCTCTCAGAAAGACAGCTGGATGTAAATGTGTTTATTACTTCAAATTTTTGCCAAAAGTATGGCTGGCCTAACCCAGGAAATTGCCTCTAGCTTGAAAGAGGCAACCTCACTCTACTACAGAGAAAATTCAGTTTCAAAATAAGTTTGGTGCAAAACTCCTTTGAGAAGTCTGGACTGGAAATTTTTTAAAAAAGAGGAAAATAAAATAATAATAAAAAAAAGACACTCAGTAGTGTATGAGTTGTTTGTTCCCCACAAAAAAAGTATGGCTGGGTCTCATTCCAGGTCTCATGTGCAAAATCTTCTGTTTTTCTTCAGCTTCTTTAAAAAAAAAAAAAAAAAAAAAAAAAAACAAAAAAAAAAACCAAAACCAATTCTCATTTCAATACAGATCTTGCATTTGGTATGATTATTTTTTATTTTTAAGAATCCTATTTACCTCTTTCTGGTTTTGTTTCCCTTATTCCCTTATAAGTTTTTAGATAACAACAATTTCTGGGTAAAGTTGATGTTTACCTACTAAAAAAGAGAAGATTAAGTCTATAATTTGGGATTAGATTTTTTTTTGGTGCTTTTGATACTTGTCTCCTTTTCTGTTAGGAAAACATTAAAATCACGAGAAAGCATTTTTCTTCTACTTTTATTATATTTTTCCTTATTCCCACCATTTTTCTAGTGAGGAGAAAGGATATAATGACAGAAAGATAAATTAAAGTTAAAATCAAATTTTTAAAGCAATCTAAAGAATTGTTTTTAAAAGAAGATATTTGATATATTGATTGAAAAATATAATAAAACATAGAAAAAAAATCCTTTAAATGTTTTAATTTATATCATGAAGTCAAAAAACAGGTAGTTGAAGAGAATCTGTTTATCACAACAATACACTGAAAAAAAATGCAAGAGTTCCTTAAAAGGGAAGTTCAGTCTGTCTTGTTAAATACCTGCTTTCTTGTTGTCCTCTAATGAGGAAATCTTGTTTCCTCTAATAAGTCAATTACAGTTTTACCTACAAAGTCACTGTGCAATTCAGCATATTGACAGAGTTTAGCAACGTAACTGTTATACTAACGTACCATAGCAGTGAAACAGGAAATTATTGTTCAAGCAGAAGAGTTTTGGCACTAAGAATGCAAGCTGTACAGAGAAAAATATATCTCTCTTAGTGTGTCTCTTTCATTCTTTGACTTTGTTTTTTGCCTTACTATGTATTCTTGTAGTTACGAGAAACTGAGAATTATACTGTATATTGCTTCAGTTTTCCTATCTAAGGAACTTAATACCTAAGCTAAGATACCATATTTGCTAAATGAGTAATGTTTGTATCTTTAGTTCCTGGACCCCCAGGAAAAAACACAAAATCCACAAATCTGTCACCAGAAGACTACACCTGTCTGCTCTCATTAAGCGCTTCTGATCCAACACCATGTTCCAGTAGCACAGACTTGTATCTCAGTTCAGCTTCTGCTGCTCTGAAGCCTTAATGAAGGCCAAAGAAGGTTAGTGTTCAGAGTCCCAACTCAGGATTAAGAGATTTGTTCCAGTAACCAAAAGGTTTGTTTCAGTCCAGGTTGTTCTGTTTCTCCAATCTGCTCTCTATGTATTTGAATCTTCCCTTGTATCTCCTTTCTTGAGCAGATGCAAGACACTGATTTTCCATTTCTCCTCCATGGTAAGGAGATTTTCCACAGGATGACATCATATCTAGTCTGTTGGTTTTGAGCTGGTAACTACCTTCTCTAATGACAGAGGGGAAATTTTCTCTTTCTTTGCGTGTGATACTGTGTGTTCCCACTGAAAGTCAGTTGATGGAGTGACTTTCAGGCATTGTCCCCCAGAGGCTAATGCAGCCTGTCCGTCCCCACAACAAAGTCAGAAAAGCACTTAGCCCTTTGTATCTCCATTTCTACTTGATCTTTGCTTCTGGAGGATGACCATTGCATCTCACTGAAGCCCAAATAATAACCACATCATTTGATAATCATAGAAGTAAAGTAGGTAACCGTTTATGCAAAATAATCCACACACAATTTTTCAGTTGTGTCTTTGTTTTCTTTTCAGTCATTGTAAACAAACTTCTCGATGCAGACATGCACCTACCTTTACCAATTTAGCACTTCACCAAAATGTCACAACATATAAGCAACGCTCTAAGACTATAACTGAAGCTTCACTGTACTCTTCAGTGACAGAATCAGAGTTAAGGTCACCTGTAGCAAGGTCTAAAACTGACATTTCTGAAATGGCACTGCATGAATAAGTACTATGAAAAAATAAACAGAAAAGGCAGAACGGAAGAAGAGAAAGGGACTAGCAAAGGAATATGAGAAAGCTGAAGGAAATTAAAAGAAGGGATACACAACTTATCAGTACACATATTGGGGGAGAGTTGCCTGATCATTTGGTTCCCAGCTTCTCATGCACAGATCTCTTTCAAGCGGGCTGCTCCTACCTGTCAAAGCATGTTCTGGCGAAGTGAGAGAATGTCAAAAATTTTTATTTCTATTTTTATGGTAACTCTTTCAATCCCCATCAGTCTTTGACTAGCATTTAGGGACTCCAAATGTTGTGGCTGCATCAGTTCATGGCTCAGAATTTAGTCATCAAGAAATACTGAAAAGGTTAAAGATCTTTTTATGTCTGACAGACCTTTAAGCATCAACCAATGATTATTGATGATGCAACACTTTATTTGTATCTTAACTTTACTGGAAAAAGAATTATTCAGCCTTTACGCTCACGGTAGAGCTTCTAACTTATTAAAGACTTGGCTTTAAAACTAGGATGAAAGAAAGATACTGCCATGACGGGCGATGTTATAACTCTGCTGCTGCCAAAGTCTATAACCTTCATCCCTACAAAGGATGAAGAACTGCATATTTGTCGTTGAAGCATTTACCAGGTTGTATTTGTAGCAATATGAAAGTATATGTCTTTTTAAAAGTGTTTAAAGTACTGTTGATGACCTGCAATCATGTAAGGCACATTTAGAACTGGCATCTAGCACCTGAGAGTATCTTGAAGAATGACATGATCACATTCTTGTGCCACGGTTTCTACTTATTATTTACTCCTAGAATGTTTGGGTTTTTTTCCTAGAAAAAATCTTCTGCAGCACAGATGATGCAAAGGGGCACCATAACCCTCAAATAATGGTATTTCAGCTCCAAGAATTGTGATTTGCATGGATATTGGCATGTTCTTTACATGCCACAGCTCTTTACTTGGGTTTGGTGAGTCAGAGCATACTACCTTGGATTTGTGACTGTATGTTTTGCATATACAAATGTGTACGTAAGTACACACACCATTACCTGAATGGGCTA
>VZSZ01001689.1:19867-36666 GCA_013398815.1 Ibidorhyncha struthersii | reverse complement strand
CTGCCTTGGAAGAAAGGTGAATTATTCAAGCTCTCCCAGCAGCCAGGTTAGCAAACACTAGTGCAAGCAGGAGAACAAAAAAAACCCTCAGTTTTGACCCAAATTGAAGGCATGTAGGTCAATTTCTCGACATCCAGGTAAGAAGCCCGAGCCCGTGATGGGGCTTGTAGCATTTCTTTAGTGCTTTCCTGGTGGTGAGGGATGGGCAAGGGAAAGGGAAAGGATGGTTTTGGGCTCAAAAGCCTCAAAATGGGGGTTTTGAGATGACTAACCAAGCCAACCCCAAATTTCAGGTTTTGGGCACAAGGAGGGACAAGGAGCAGTGGCACAAGATGGGTTTCCTTAGGGAAAACCAGCTAAAACGAGCGCTCCAACAGCCCCGCTCCAGACCTGCTCAACAGCTTGTGGGATGGCTTGCTGCTTCCCCAGACCAAAGCAAAAACGAAAATAAAAGTAAGTTTTTGGGGCAGGCCCAAGAGGGCTCAGTGGTTCACCACTGCTGCACTGGAATATAGAAATTGCTGCCAAATCTGGGGGGGGGAAACAAACCAAAAAACCTACATCCTCCCACCCCGGGGGCTGCCCATTGCCTTCACCCGTGGCAGATGCAAAAGCAGCTGGAAGATGAGCTCAGCTGCGAAGCACCCGCGTGGCCAGCGTCAAAAATTCAGCGAGATGAATCACCCTCTGATCTCCAAGAGCATCCCGTCACCACAGGTGCTCTCCTTCTTCATTAAGGCCACGTTAAGCAACGCGTTTCGAGCACAGCGTAGGTCTTTAGAGCTTAAAAACACGACCCCGACTACTTTCCGCACCACCCGTCTACGCCTGCTCTGACTCCAGACGACTCCTTTGGGAGCCCCGGGATGGTTTCGTTGCTCGAGGTTTAGCAAAAAGGGGAAATAACGGAGGAAAAAGCAAGATCCTGATTCCTCAAGCAACTCTGCCTATTTTACCTCCCGTATTTTTTAACGTGCCCTTCTGCGTCAGGTTTTCTCCCCCCTCCATGGCTTCATCACCTCCCAGCGTCATGAGCGAGATGTAGCAATGCGGCTTGTGTATCCTCCTAAAAGATATTTAATAAATATGCAAATCACTCCCCGCATCTCCTCGGGCAGGTGAGGTGTGCGAATGGGCTGTAGTTAAGTATTAAATCCACTCACCGCCAAGTACCTGGAGAAGAGCAGAATAAACCAGAGCTGAAGTTTGCATGGAAAAAAGGGTAAAGAAACACATCTGATGGCGGCAGGGAAGCTTTTCTCATTGAAAAACAAATCCAATACACCGTACCACAGCACCCACCGGTCAAAATTTAAGGGAACTGGAAGAGAAAACAGCTAAAACCACAGCAGAGAGTCTCATTATGGACCAGATGCGTGAAATTTTCCTTTTATCAAGTCAGGTTTTCCCCATTGGGTCTTTGCAGCGTTTCTTAGCCCCTGACTCCCAGGACTGCCGGCGCCTGATTTCTCATCTTTACCCTATTCTGTATTTCCCAGACCCGTAATACCCTTCCTACCAGGCTCTCCTCTTGGATAAATAAGTCCAATCTTCACAATCGCTCTTCAGAGACATTTTTTTCCAAGGCAGACAGACTGTATAAGTGCTTCCCCTAAGGAATAAATCGCTATTTTCCCCCCAGGCTAGCCAAAATAAATGCGACACTAAGCAAAACCTTGATAGGGGAAGGAGCAGGCAAGTGCATGTAGGTCTCTTATCACTCCGTGCTCTTGAGCACGCTGTGGTTTTCCCCCGTTTTTCACCCAAAACCTCCCAAACCCAAGGAAGGTTGCCATCCGTATAGATGGCAGGAACAGGAGCACAGCTCAGATTTGAAACCAGACCGTCAATTTACGGGATTATCCCATACGATGTTGAAACCTGTTTCTGCGATTGCTATTTTTGCCCTCTGAACCGCTAGATTTGGGCAAGGGTTGGAAGAACCCAGTGTAAACGTCAGACTTTCCAGCCTGCAAAGTTTCCAAGTGTGACCCAAATGCTTTTTTATTCCCCTTTACTTTGAAAGCACCGAGCGCTCCCCCTGCCAGCTACCTGCCTGCACACAAACCTCTGCCAGATGGCCCATCGCTGCCCGCTCCTGCCCGTCCCTGAAGAGCAGACCCACGTGGCCGTGCTCCTGCCAGATCGCTCCTATGGGAGCAAGCTCTAAATAAAAAAAAAACACCCAAAATCCTCTAGAAAATAATAGAGGTGGCGACGCTTTGCATGGGGACGGGAATACCTCTGCTCATCAGAGCCAGCGGCAGTTTGGGAGAAGCCACGTTTTTACATCACACGGGGCGAGGAGCCGAAAAACGACCTCGAAAAAGAGCCAGACCCTTTCAAGAGAGAAACAACGGGGCTGTCAAGACAGGAGGGGTTTGGTCGATTGGATGCACAACTCGGCATCAGCTCCAACCATGGTGCTGGCAGCCAAATTTTGCAAGTGAAAATGTCTAGAGCTGACCTTAAATGATACAGAAGAGCAGCCAGGTCCTGTGCATCTCCCCCTCCAACCACAGAAACAAGTAGTATTTTTTTTTTTTTCACAGAGCAAAAGAAAAAAAAATATAGTTACTTTTCATAAAATTGTTTTCCAAAAAAAATTATAATGAATAATAATTTTGGCACCGCATGGAACTTTCACTCCTCCGCTGGTCCTAGTGAAACAACAGCCAGAGCACCATGTTCCCCGGTGCTTTTGAGCAAACCCAGCAATAATAAATCAAGGCCAACCCGCCGCAACCTGCCGTGAAGCAACGAGGAGGCAAAAGAGAAAGAGCACGACCCGGTTCGTGTGGGGGAAAAAAGCCAAGAGGGGCTGGGAGCCAGTTGCTTTGCACAAGTGCAACCCCTCGCCTCCAGCGCAGAGAGGGAATTTTGCTTTTTAAGTTGTTTTTTTATTGAGCCTTTCAGAGGAGACCTTGCCCTCCTCCAGCAGTTTTACACTGAGCATCGTGCTCTGTGCCTGTATCAATTCTGGGCACATCCACAACCCTGCCCAGCGCACGACTATTTTCTTTGGAGACCCAACCTTGGGCCGTAATGGGTGGTTTTACGAGGAGGAAAAGCACCTTGAAGAATTTGCAGAAAACTCACTTTTAAGCAAGGAGGCATCTCACTTTCCTTTTGCTTTCTCTATTTACGAGCTCTTTGGAGATTTGGCTAGACATCTGGCTCGCAGAGAGGTGGCTTTTGGGGATGTTGCAGCATGACGGCGAGCAAAGAGTCACCGGCAACATCTGACCCGTATCCTTTCTGCTCCTTTACACCAGCAACGGGATCCCTTCAAAATAAACCTTCTCCCAAGAGGATTCACAACCAAAATAGTTGGGGGGGAAAACATTACTACGGCCGGGAGAGGTGAGGATGAAAGACGAAGCAAAAAGCAAGAGAGAAGCAGTTGAATTTTAATGATATTTACTTTATTTATAAGGGGGAAAAGAAAAAACAAACCCAAAACCTTGAGCATTTGCATCAAAGTGCCTGGCTGTAACGCTGCCAGGAGAAGGCGGTTGGAAAAAGGCCACAAAAGGAGCTGCCCTTTTGCATTTCGGCTCCGTGCATGAGTTACGGTGCGATTCCCGAGGACGCTGGGCTTATCGTTCTCGATAAGCCTCTTTTTATAGGTCTGGCAGTGAGATGCGAGAAAGCAGTAATTAAATTTTCACGCGGAAGAAGGCTTCTGCTTCGCACCCGTGTTGGGAGAAGGCAGAAGAAAACATCGGGGTGGGCCAACGACGGGCGGACTGCAGTTGTATTCAGGGCAAGGCAATAATACTAGAAAAATGTAACACTTCAGCTCAAAAAGCAAGTGCAAGCCTGGGAGCACCTTTCGCCCTCCCGTATTAGTCCAACTGCCACCTTTCTACCCACTAAACATGCACAGAAACTCCAAGAAGTTCACAAGTGGTACAAACTGATCCCAACGTATGTCAAGCAGAGAGGCTTCTAGCTAGGTAGTAAAGCCACTGCATGCCTGGAAATCAGCTTGGAGATGTGGGTAGATGCAAAATGACCTTGAAAACTGGTCCATTGAAGATTTCCAACTCCTCCAGAGAAGCCCAAGTCCATCAAGGGCATGGGCAAGCAACAGGACATGGTGGCCTACATGCTCCAAGAAGCTCTCCCTGTAGTCAACCCATCAAAGCCACTACTTGCCTGAGCTTGCAGTTTTGTGGGCGACCTCCACTGAGTTGCTGTCACGGTTGGTCCAGGTTCAGCCACCTCACATCTCAGAGGAAACACCTTTTGCCAAGGCACAAAGCTGAAAAAGAAGTTGCCAAACACGAGGCGGCCAACATCAGAAGAGCTGCATGTCCTCCCAGGATGAAACCCAACACTGACAAAAGCCCATTAGCTCCAAAGAGATGAAAAGCAGGCGAGGACAAGGGGTAATAAGCTATTTTCAGGTGGAAGATACAATGTGATGCCCTACTTAGGCAGGTGTTTCATCAGCCAGAGGAAAGGACTTGACACGTGTCTATTTTATGAGGTCTTTTACTCCATTCTGCTGAGTGCTTGGCTGTCTGGAGGCTCCAGACTTCCAGTCGTTAGAGGCAGTTATCTCTATGCAATTTAATTAAAGTCTAGTGTTTAATGACACAATGTGCTGCTAATTCTTTTTCACTGGTTGTCAGGAGGCTTTTTTTTTTTCTTTTGGTGGTTGCAAAGCAAAATGTAATTATGGCAAAGAAAGCACGGGGGTACTATCTTGAGGGCTTTTGGAAACAAAGAGCCTTGAGAGGGCAAGCGGTGGATCCAGCTCTGCTCAATGAGGAATAAGAACAAGAAATGTTGTCTGGAGCAAATAACCACCACACAGGGACAAGAAACGGGGACCTGAGCAACACCCTTGGCTTGGTCCACTCTTACTTGACCAACATGGCCATAGAGACCCATGAACAAGCCAGCGTGTGGATGCATCTTTAATTTCTGTGTCGTCTTGAAGACGTGGTCTATGGAGGTGCCATACCAAGACAGCAAGCAGGAGGTTTGGAGTGAATTAGAGCCCACAGGATTCAAAGAGGTTGGGGCACCCCAATTCATAGCATGAAAACCAGAGACAGAGTTTGTTCATGCAGGATGGGGCTCCCTGGATCAACACAGTAAAATACCGACTTTTCTCCTTGAAATAGCTTCCCACACAGCAAGTCAAGTCCCTCTTTCAAGCTGTCATTTTTTGGGGGGAGAATGTTTGCATCTCAATCCGTTTCTTCTTTCAAGCTGAATTATTCCCCCATTGGACCCTTCGTTGTTCGTAGGCTACCAAACACGTTCACCGGCAATTTTAGCGTTCCACAGTTTCGCCTTGTCAGCAGAAGAGGGATTTGGGAATCCTGTTTTCCCCTCACTGCCTCCAAGCCTTTGTCTGTTGGGAGATTTCCCCTTTCTAAGCCTCAGTTTCCCTGTAAAGTCGAGATAATGACGCACATTTATTTTGCAAATTGCTTTGATCTCTACTGTTGAAGGGTGTTCTGCAAGACTTAATTACATGTGTCACCACCAGCCTTTGCTGCACACATTAAAGTATCTTAAGCCGCCTAGCAATGCAGAGGAGATCTGTGCAGAGAGAATTAAATGTGCAATATGCTCATCTGAGAGCAGAGTTTTGCAGTTTTGAAGAGGGCTGGGGAAGTTTTGCAGCTGATAAGTAGCTTTGAGAAACTCCCCATCATTTTTGCATACGTTGTTATGGTTTTTTCTGTTCAATATTAAAATATATCTGCTTAGCACCGCGCTTAGAGTTGTCAGTGGGTCTAGAAGCAAGAGTTTCTTTTAGCAAGATGCAGGCAGATCCCGTTTTGCTGCAAATAAACCCAACTTTTGAAAGCTAAACCCCCACTGGAAATGGTTATTTTCTTGAGATCTTTGAAACGCTTACACGCTCGGATGGCACAAGCAGCACACGGTGACACCCAATAATTACAGCTGGTCAAAACATGGAATTTCAATCCCAGGAGAAGTTCTGACATCCTGAAATTTGCAGGTTTATTCCAGCTGATGAAGAAGATATCATTTCAAAACAGCCCACGGACACGGGGGGGCTTCTGTTTTGGAGCAGTGTCTCCAGAAAAGTCTGGGTGATGTTACAAACCAGCTTTAATATTTCGTTAGCGCGTGATGCGGTAGCAGCCGAGACATTAGAAGTGTTGCAAAAGCATAAAATAGCCAATAAATACCCCAAAGCTGGGTGGTTATGGGGAAGAACCTGCAAGAAGCCAAGCTGGATGATGCATTTCCCCAGCAGCACGGCTTTGACGAGATGAATATTGCAAACACATCCAAGATCATTTGCATCCTTCTGCCCACGACTTTTCTCCTCATCAGCCATCTGCTACCCTTGAAGGGCTCATGCTCTTTGGGGAGAGGTTTAGTTTCCAAAGCTGGAAACAGCTAGAGGAGCTGAAATGAGAGCAGCAAGAAGTCCAGGAGAAATTTGGAGGTCAAGGATGGAGCCAACCCAGCGTGCTCCAAACTCCCTTTTCCTATGGGCTCGCTGGAGCCTTTGCACGCGCAACAGCAAAGACAATGAGAAAAGGAAGAAAAAGGCCCAAAATACAATTAAAAAAGAGGCGGGGGGGAGGGGAGAATGAGGAAGGGAAGAGCAGAGCAAAACGCTTCCCAGGGAAAAACATCCCATCCCCAGTTCCCACCAGCATGGCAGTGGGCAGGTTAGCGAGCGGCGGCAGCAAGGGCTGAGCAAGAGCCGCTGGCCCAATTATTTTGGGGAGAGGAGCGTGGCTTGAGAAACTCGTTGCCATCCTTTGTGGATCTTTAATGAACCTTTAAACACGCCAAAAAAAAAGAAGAAAAAAAAAGAAATAAAATAAAACAAAGAGGAAAGGAAGTGAAAAGCTCTCATTAAGGCTTTTGGCAGATCTGATTAGTGGTTTTAGAGCCCTAAACAACCGTTTAATTGGTAAATCCTCCGGCAGCCAAGGAAAAGAAAGGGCCGGGCACAAAAGCGGACTGTTTTCCTTGTTGTTGGAGAACTGCTGCCTTCCTCCCCGGGGAGAGGGCAGGGCTGGGCGACGGCACTGCCAAGAAAAATCCAATATCCAACGGAAACTCCCCTCTTCATCCTTTAATTCCGCTCTCTCCGTAAAGCAGTGCATCGACTTTGCATTTCTCCATCTCGCCCAGCCGAGATGCTTCATATCGCAATAATAGAAATGGCATCGAGCCGCGAGGAGGGACCTCACCTAAATGCAGGTTTTTAGCATTTGGGGGTAATTTAGGCTGATGCTGAAGGTTGTGGCTGCATCTCTGGCCACATCTGCAAACAGCCGATTGCGGCTCATTTCAGGTCTTATTTCCAGCTCTGGGAAACTACACAATAAAGTAAAATAATTAAAAAAAAAACCAACCAAACAAGGAGAAATAAGTAACCAACCCCCAGCTGGAAGCATGGCCAGGGCAAAGCCATCCATCTGCACATCTCCGTTTGGAGATCACTGGCGCCTTTCTTCTCCGCTTGAGCTTTGGTAACCCAGGGAAAGCAAACTTCTCCGAGGCGGCTGAGCAAATCCCTCGTGCTGTGACTCACCATGCAGCCTGATTTAGCCGCTCTCCCCCACGCACACCGCGTACCCCAGCACGTTGCGAGCTCGCCCCGTTTCCCTATGACTCAGGATCCCTCCACGTTTCGACGCTCCCTTCGCAACTCAGCACTTCGCAGCCCCGTGCTGGCAGCAAAAGCCGTTTGAAGCAGCAGCGTGAAAGCCAGGGTGGTGGTTTTTATCCCTGGGAAAATTGGGGTTTGCAAGGGTGCACCCCATCCCCTTCCACCTCCCCCCAAAATCACTGCAAGGTTCCAAGAGGATCCCGTGCAGGGCGATCCCCCGCAGCACGAGTATCGCCAACTTTGACCTATTATTTCCCCTATTCATCATCCTCTTTGCTATTTCAGCTTCGTTTCGCCGTCTTCCTCCTTCACAGCCCTATTCCCAGCTCGGGCTGCGCCTCCCTATGAGGGGGACACCATCGCCTCAATTAAAACCAGCTTTAGACCGGGTGCCGCTTGCCCCAGCATCCCTAAACCCCGAGTACCCCCAGGTTTGCTGCTGGACCGCAGCCGACGGGAGCAGCAGCAAAGCACCACGGCCGAGCATCGCTCCGTATTTCTACTCTTCCGCTCGCCCTGGGAATATTTCCATGCAAACTGTGCTCCGGGGAATTTGGGGAGCGCAGCTCCTCCCTGGCTCCTGTGATTTTGGTGCCTCGCTGCCTTCCTTCGCTAGAGTCCGTAACATTGCGCCCGGGATTAATTTGGCCCCATGCCTTCATTTCCATCCTTGGCCTTGAATGTCCTTTGAGCTCCTCTTAAAAAGAGATTGATTAATAGGAAATTACTCAAAGTCCTTTTAGCCAGCGCTGGTTTTGACACCAAGAAGGAAAGGATAGGATGACAGTGCCCGAGTCAAACATTTGCCAAATTAATTCCTCTGTTAGATATCGGTTTGGATTTTGAGTATTTTTTTAAAAATCCATCACGCAGTAATTCTCTAATTAGCTCGGCGTTGCTTGGGTGAAGACACACCGATCTGATTTATGAGGAGGGAAAATATTTTAGGGAAATGCTTTTTTACACGCATCCCTCCCATCATGAAGGGGAAGAAAAAAACCCGACCGGGTGCAGAAGACCTCTGAAAGCTAAGAAATACCTCTTAAACTGCATGAGAGCATGGAGTTAGAGGGAATTTAGTCTTGGGTAGGTGAAATCAGGCAGGGATGGGGTGCAGGCAGGATGGGCAGCTGGCCACAGCCTGGGGAAATCGCATTAGGGCCGCTGCTGCTCCGCAGGACTGCTGCGAATGCATTAACGCTCCATTTAGGATCAGGGCTCATCGATCCCTCATCTCCGAATAACTAAATCAAGCCCCCCGTGGGTTAATATAATTTTTCCACGCTCGGAAATCTTCCCGTTACCGGCAGCTCTCTGGACCCTCATCCGTGTGATGAAGGCATCGGGGGCTCAGCGCCCCATCTCCCCTCTGGGTTTGCATCGCTGCCCTTTACTCCTGGCAGAGCATCATCTCTGCCAAAGGCTCGACGCCAAAAGTATTGAAGCCTTGAAACCCAGAGAGCCCAAACCACAGCTCCTGAGGATGCTGAATCAGCAGGATGCCTCTGCCCTGCAACACTTGCTCTCAATTTCGCTCAGGTTAATTAAAAGAGGGAAAAGATCCCATCTTCAGTGGTCCCAAACTTACAGCAACACAAGATCTGTCATCGCCTCAGCAGAAATTAGTTCCTTTGCTCTTGCAAAAACAAAAAAAAACCCCAAATTTGCTGCAAAACTTCTCCCGTACTGCTTTTCCACGTCAGCACCGTTAATCCTATCCCTCCCCCTTGGTTTGCTGGGGACAGATCCGGACAGATCATCCCGCACTGGGAAAAGCCAACCCTGCCCTGCAACACACCCTAAGTTGGCAGAAATCTCCCCAAAACTCTTACTTGCAGCATCCCGGCTGCTCGCTGCATGCCGAGGAGCTTCCCACTCCCGCAACAATTCCTTTTCGCTGGTGGGTGAAGCCTTTCCCACCTTATCAAGCACTTTGGCACACAAGGCATTATATAACCCCACGATATTAAGATTTTTCCAGCCCCCATAGGATGCCTATAAATAACAAAAAGAGGGGGGGAAATAATCCCATTGCAACCTGGTGATGGATAGATCCACCCACTGCACCCGCGTGCAGCTAAAACTCCCTCGGGAAGAGAAAAGGGGGTCCACGCTTGGCTTGAATTCAGTCCGGCGCCTAAAAAAAGCCCTGCAGGATTTCACCGCTATGGACGGGGTAAGGAGCAGCCCCCCCAAACTCTGCAAGCTTGGGCTCAGTCGCCATTCTGCTCCCCAGGGGGAGGCTGCGTTGCCCACCCTGCTCAGGAGCTGAACCTGAAAACCCCACCCAGAACCTTCCCATCCTTCCCAAATTCTCTTTCCAGAGCCAAACAGCTGCTTTATGAACCAGAAACCCTGCTTTCTGAACCCCAAAAGCCTCACTCTGAACCCCAAAAACTTCTTTCTGCAACCAAAAGCCTCATTCTGAACCCCAAAATTGCCACTCCAAACCCAAAAGCCTCTTTCTGAACCCAACCCCCCTTTTTCTGAAGGCAAAGTCTTGCCCCAAACCCAAAAAGCCTCACCCCAAACCCAAGAAGCCTTATTCTAAAGCCAAAAATTCTCACTCCAAATCCAAAAGCCTCTTTCTGAACCCAAAAAGTGCTACTCCAAACACCAAAAAAACTCCTTCTGAACCCCAAAAGCTTCGCTCCAGACCCTCAAAACCTCTTTCCAAACTCAAAAAGCCTCACTCTGAACCCAAAACACTTCTTTCTGAACCCCAAAAGTGCCACTCCAAACCCAAAAAGCCTCGCTCCGAACCTCAAAAACCCTCTTTCTGAACCCAAAACCACCCCAGGGTTGGCACGCAAGCCGCTGGAGAGGCCACGAGAGAAAATGGGGTGAATTTGGGGGACAAATAAGAGCTGGATTCGGGAAGGAAAAAAACAGAAAAGGTGGATTTGGGGAGGGAAAAAAAAAGGTGGATTTGGGGAGGGAAAAAAAAAAGGTGGATTTGGCCTTGGGGAGGGTAAGGGGAGAGGGAAGAGGATGCCAGGGAAAGCTTCAAAGCTAAATTTTGCATAAATCGGGGCTGAGATGAACCAAACCCTCAGGGACGCAGCAGAATATTACTCTGCGGCACGTGCCCTCAGCCCGGACAGCAAAATCGCATTTATCTCACCCCTCTCCCTGCCTTTCTTTGGGATTCATTCGTTTCAGGTTGAAATCCCTAAATGGCCTTTTTCTCCCCACCGACCCTTCCTGTCTCCTCCTAAACTGCTTTAATTTCCCAACAAGATTTATTCCAGCTACTTTGACTCCTGTTACTGATGATCCCGACGTGGGAATCGGTCGCCGGAGGATTTGCTCTCTCTTCATTGCTCCACAAGCACAACGGGCAAAAGGGACCAGTAGAGGTGAAGAAATCCTGCAGCCTTTAAAAAAAAATTTTAAAAAATCCCCTCTTTCCACAAATTCCCAACATTCCCCCATCACCCAGACCTCAGGAGGTGGTTGCGGTCATCCACCCCGCAGCAATTTTCCCAGTTCCCCCTTCCCCAGTATCTGCTTTCGCGTATTATTTCTGGCGATGGAAAAGCGGTAAAAGCCGCTACCGGGTGGCAATTTGGGGTGAAAATTCCCATTTTTAAAGGCAAAGCGTTAAGGCGAGGAGGAGGTTCAAACACAGCCAGCCCCGGCAAATCCTCTTAATAGAGATCCAACCTTGTCTTTAATGGGATAATAAAAATAAAAAGGAGGGGAGGAAACATACAGGTGATAGAGCGAAAGTAGTTGGGTGCTGTAAATGTTATGTTTAATCCAAATTTTGGGATAAATGTGTCCCCACGTCACGAAATGCCGCTGGTTTTTGCTTCCTGAAGCCCAGCTGTGCCCCAGGAGGATGGGACCAGGGGAGCGGTTTCTCCGCAGAATATTGATAAATGCTTCTGTCCTGAATCAGAGGGGAAACATATATATATTTATAATCTCCAGAAAGTCTGACTACTGAAAGTTTTTAAAAAAAAAAGAAAAAAAAAGATCAGTTCAATCAATGCATTTCGCTGTGGCTTTAAGCGTTTTGTGCTTCCCCTCCTGTTTTTAATTTTTCCAAGGAAAAAGCCGCCAAATTTTAAACACAGCTGCCCAGAGGAAAAAAAAATAAAAAAATCCTTAAATTGATTCCCCCCCCCCCTTCTTTTTGAAGTTTGAAACCCCCCTCCCTCGACCTTCAGCCTTCGTCGCCCTCACGCTCCTCCCCTTCCTCCCCCCTCCGCAGCTGCCGGGGCGATGCTGAACCCATTAGGGAGCCGCAAGCAGTAAATCATCCCGTTTCCAGCCCGCTGAAACGCCTGGTCAAAAAGGGGAAAGACTGATGGAACTCTTATTTAAACATTTTGGAAGTCATTTGGGGGCGTTTAAGTCTTTCTTCATTTGCCGCCGGTCCCTCTCCGGCGAGCCGAGGGCCTGAAAGGAAGACGGATAGCCGAAATAAAACTTCTAATTGGCACCTTTTTCCCTGTCTTTGGGCCAATTTCGAGGCTTAATCATGATGAATAAGGAGGAGACGCGGGCTGAGCGGGTGCCGGGCTGCGGGAGGCGGCGGCAGGACGGGAGTATCCCCTCTCCGTCCCTTCTCCGTCCTCATTTCCCACATTTCCATTGGTGCCTGCTGCCTTTTATCTGCCACGTTTCAGCGGGGATGCTGCATTTCGCTCCGGATCGCTATCTCCCGGGGAAGGCAATATCTCGCCAGGCAAGAGTCAGAGCTCCAAAGTGCCTTTGCAGACTAAAAAAATCTGTTTTTTTTTTTTAAATTTATTTTTATTTAACAAGTCTCAGGAGATTTAGCGACGCAAGGACATCGCAACAGGCTCCATCCTCGGTCTTAGTCTGACCCAAAATCCCAACGTGCTCATCCCTCGTTGGGAGAATTTGCTGGTTTGGGCTGGGTTTTACAGGGGGAAAAATGCAACGTGCCATTATTTCCCAGGAGTTAAACCTCATACAACCATTTTTCTGCATGGATTCAGGGTGAATTTCCTAAAAATAAGGCTTTCTGCAAGCTCCTGGCAGCCTCCTCCAACGCATGGCATCACCCCACGCCCGCTCGCAAACCGCAGCCAGATTTATGAATATTCGGGTTATTTTGGCTATTTCCAGGCAAGAGGATGCAACGCCTTCCAAGCGTCCTTGCAAAAGATTCCAACATCCCACAGCTCCATCCCAAGAGTGGGAAAGAGGCATCCCGCTGAGTATTTTGGGGCTAAAAAGCAGGAAAACAGGGTTGAAAGCTGCAGGAGCTGTTTCACCTAAAAAATCCCATCCGTTGGGTTCGGTCTCAATTCCCCAGGGGTGAGCCGAGGTAGGGATGCGATTTCGGGGCTGAGCATCATGTTTAGTCCCCCAAACCCCTTCATCCCCAACATGCCCTTGGATGGCTTTGGTCCCCTCCTTATTTTTCTATGCCGTGCCATTGCTTTATTCATGGAGATTTGCATTGATTTTGTCATAAACCGTTATGAATTCTGCTCGGGGAGAAAAAAAATAATAATAAAAATAAATAACATTGATCTGCTTCTTGATTCGGCACCGAGCTGTGAGACACTGTAACGGCTCACCCCAGGATTTATGCTGAGTTTGCAAGAGCTCAGCCGTTGTTTTATATATATATATATAAAAAAAAATAAATACTATATATGTGTGTATATATATATTTGCCTTCTTAAATTCTTTTTTATGAAAGTTGCTGCTGTGTTTGGAAGGTCCCATCTCTCCTGGCCGTGCAACTGGTTTGGATTTTTTTGTACACCTCCCACCGCAGGCACCAAAGGGGCATTTCAGAGCTTTTTTTATACCAAATCACATCATCCAGGCTCATCTCTCCTGCTCAGCCACACCAGTAACCTGATTTTTACTGGGATGCGGTGGTCCCTCCGCTCCCCGGTACCCTTAGGAGAAGCACTGCTTAACTGGACAGCCGTCCACCTTGGCCAAATTGTGTAAGAACCAACATTTTGGGGCAAAGTAAGTAAATGCCCATTTCCCCTACCTATCCCCACACACGCTGCTAAGAAGCACGGCTCAATAATCCACGTAAAATATGACAAAATTCGGTCAATTTTGGTCTGCTCTGGATATCTGCAGCAGCTGGTGTAAATCCCTCCCAGTTCCCATTGACTGCCGAGGAGTGACACCAATTTACACCCTCTGGGGGAACAGCCCCTCTATATTTGCTGCCTGCCTTTGGCGGATCACAGTCCATCAATAAATATCAATAAATCCCAAATTAATAGTAAATCAAAGCAGGCATTAGTGCCACGGAGAGGAAGAGAAGGTAGCTTTTATTTAATTTCAGACGGCAATACGATGAACCAAAGTTGTTCTTGATGGCGCAAACCCACCTCGGAGCTGCTCCTCGAGCCAAGGCAAAATATAACCCCCCAAAAATGCGAATTTATCTCATGCAAAAAAAAAAAAAATTAGGGCTGAGCACAGAGGAAAAACACTCAGGAGCTGGTTATCTTTTCTCTAGGCAGGATTTTTCCACCTTCCCCTTGCAGAGTGACCTGTATTGCTATAAATTCCTTGGGGTACCTGTAATCTCCTGCGTGCAGCAGGCAGCACAAAGAAATCCAGGGTTGGGTTTGGGGTTTTTTTTTGCCCGATGAGTAACACCTATCCTGAGCAGATAACCGCCAAGTTCAGAAATGCATGCCCCGTGAACGCGAGAATTGGATTTCAGTGATGTCCTCAAAGGAAAAAAAAAAAAAAAAAATCAAAGAAAAATCCAGATTTCCCCGTCTCTTCGGAGGAAAACTCCTCTGAAAGCGTCGGTTTAGGCTTTTCTGAGACGTCGGTTTCTGTATTTCAAAACCAAATTGAAACCCAAATGCTTCAAAGTGGAGGGAAATAAAGTGTTTAGGTTTTGGGGGAAAAAAAGAAAAAAAAAAAGAGAAAGATGAAACAGAGCATTTCTGCTCTCTCCAGACCTTTCTTCCCCAAACAGGATCCTGGCAAAATCAGCGGTATTTTTGCAACGTATTGGGATTTTTTTTAAATATAGATTATAATTCAATCGAGATGTCTCCTGTTAGATGTACCAACCCTCTGCCACCTTCATGCAAGTCTGTCTCCGAGGCTGGATTTGACACGAATTGCCTGGGGACTCAAACGCATCTTTAGGAGCCAGCTCCTTGATTTCGCAAATTATAACTCTAATATATTAACACAGACACCTGATGCTTTTTATAAATGGGACCTTCTCGCAGCACCTGCATGGAGCAGAGGTGGCTCCAATGATGGGGACAAACTCTGTCCCTTAATTTTTAGTCTCACTCGTGTCACCCAACAGTGGCCCCCGGTGCTGTCCACCACTAATACATACAATTTTGGGGTGAGATATGGTGTTTCTCCTGCTGGCAGGTGTCTATTTCTCAGCCTGTCAGGTGCGAATGAGATCTTCATCGCAACCTTCCCCGTGAGCATCTTCTGGCGAGATGTCATGGCCTTGGAAATGGGCACTGTGCTGCTGTGATGGCAGCATTTCTCCTGGTGGAGAGTCCCATGTTCTCCCCAGCTGCCAATTTTCACAGCTGGAGTAGCTCAACAGGGTCCCACAGCCACGTCCGGTGCTGACATTGGTGTCCTCCAAACACTTGCGGACAACCCCAGACTCCTCAAGCTTTGACCAACTGGGCTCCTCCACGACCTGGAGTTTGGGGACAGGACAACACCACACCACAGGCTCCTTTATGGGAGGGGAACGGCTAAATTTCCTATGGTCCAAAAGAAATATTACCACCAAATATCCCCAGGAGATGCCAAGGTGGACGTCTTGGCCGTGCTCCTCATCTTGAAGAACTCCAGGCACGAAACAGAGACATGCAACTGCTTTTTGCCGCGTCCTCCTGACCACGCAGCATCAGCTTTCCTACGGGGCTGATTATCTCAGGGCGAGCGAGCAGAAGAGCCCTCCTGAAATGTTGATTGCAAAATCAATAGGCGTTTCATTTTAATTGAATTTCTGAGCTGGGCAGGAAAGCTGGAACCGCTTCCGTCTCTCCTCTTGCACAGGGGCTGCGGTGTAGACAGACAAACGGACATCCCGTCCCAGTCAGACAAGCCAATGACTCAGGTCAGTCCTGTCACTGGTGAGCCCAACAGCCTGTGGACTTGAGGGCAAGATGCTTTCAGCAATGAGAATAGCTTGGAATCACTCAAATCTCACTTTTCTTCTCTCCCACGCAAACCACATCCTCTTGCTGTTGCCATCAGCTTTGGTCTCATCCAGAGGGTCCAGGAGCTGATTGCAATAAGAGGGAGAGCTGGGGCAACCCATGACTTATAATTTATGTTTCGAAGACATGAGGATGTGGATTACACAATACCATGGATGCAGATGACCCGGGAGGCTCCAGTCAGTGATATATCCCTTCAATAACCATCATAGAATCACAGAATGCTTTGGGTTGGAAAGGACCTTAAAGGGCATCCAGTTCCACCCCCTGCCCTGGGCAGGGACACCTCCCCCCAGCCCAGGTTGCTCCAAGCCCCGTCCAACCTGGCCTTCAACACCTCCAGGGATGAGGCAGCCACAGCTTCTCGGGGCAACCTGCGCCAGGGGCTCAACACCCTCACAGGCAACAATTTCTTCCTCAGATCTCACCTAAATCTCCCACCTTTCAGTGTCAAACCGTTCCCCCTCGACCCATGGCTCCCCTCCCTGATCCAGAGTCCCTCCCCAGCTCTCCTGGAGCCCTTTTAGNCTCCTGGACCCCGTTTAGGCACTGGAAGGGGCTCTGAGGTCTCCCCAGAGCCTTCTCTTCTCCAGGCTGACCCCCCCCAACGCTCCCAGCCTGTCCTCCCAGCAGAGGGGCTCCAGCCCTCCCAGCATCTCCGGGGCCTCCTCTGGCCCTGTTCCAAGAGGTCCATGTCCTTTTTGTGTTGGGGCTGGCTCTCAGCTCCAAAAGTTTCCAAGGAACTAGTCCTGCCTTTAGCCCTTGGTTATGCCAAAGAGGTTTTTGGAGGGATGCCATTTTTGCTTTTCTCATACAACCCCCGCAGAGCATCCACCAGCACGCCCGAGCACCACTGCTGAAGATATTACCCACTAAACCCCCTAATTTCCCCGCCTGCATCCGCCTCCACGGACCGGCACGCGAAATTTCAGATGCACAAAGTGGATCGATACTGGCTTGTTCGACCACCCACGTTAATTTGCAATTTGGAT
>VZSZ01001689.1:614-13465 GCA_013398815.1 Ibidorhyncha struthersii | reverse complement strand
GAACTCCGAGACTCCGTTATTGGGCAGAGGGAGGATGCTCCCGTGTGCCCTCCCTTCCCCGGGGGCAGCGGTTGTGAAGGAGAAGCGGGGAGGTGCCGGCCGCATCCTGCTTGCCCCAGACGCGGTGGGGCATGGGGGGAAGCACCCGTATGTGAGAGGGGCTGATCTGGGCGCAAACTTGATGAAGTAGCACTTTTTTTTTGCCGGGAAACTCAAGCATCGCACGCACTTAAGCGTCGCGTATCCCAAACGCGGCGCTTTTGGACCACACACCGGAATGCAGATGCACCCGAAGACCTCTCGGAAAGGAGCACAGAGCCAAATTCAGCCAGGAATTGGAGAAAAAGCTCCTTTTCCAGCAAATTTGGAGAGATGGAGCCTACGAAATACTGGGGATGCTCAGGAGAGCCCCGTTGCTGCATCCCCACTCGACCCAGCATCACCAGCGCAGATGATGGTCCCTCCCCTCTCATCGTTCTCGAGTCCAGATTTTGGAGGGGTTTTATACCTTTTATTTTCTTCCAGGTAATTAAATACACGCCACTTGGTGCTGCGAGGCATTCCCGCCCCCACCGATAACATCTCGGATCGTTCAATTCTCATTGCTTCAATAATCCAGATCTAATTTGCCGGGAGCCCGGCGCCGAGTCTTTCGGCACTTCATTAGGGCGCGTGAGCAGCATTTCATTACCGCAAGCTCTGCCACCAGCCCAGGCAAATTTCCCTTTGGAAAAATCCAACGTAAAAGCCGAATTTGCGATCCACGCAATCCCCAGGGATTGGGCTCCTTTCCCAAACTGCTTCGCAGTTGCTTGGGGTGCAAAGTTTCCGCTACCCAAACCCCGATTTATTCATTCTCCCCCAGTTCAAGTTTATTTTAGCTTTTTCCAGTGGATCCAAAAATTATCACGCTTTCACCGGGCTAATTTTCACTTCTTGAAGCTTTATGTGTTCATCCAGACCCAGCAATTGTTCCTGGAAATCTATATTGCCACTGTTTCATAATCCAGTTGCAGCTATTTCCCCCCCCTAATCTATTCGAACCAGGATCTATTGTGCACAGTGAAAGGCTGAAAAAACAACATTAGGAGCATTTTCCTTCAGGAAAAACTCACCTTTAGGGTTTTTTGGGGTGAAAAACCAGGCAATTACATGGACGGCAGGAAATCTTAAGGGAGGAGCTGCCCGGATTTGGGAGCATCAGGGAGGAGAGAAAGTAAAGTCAATCCCGTATATGAATTGATCATTATGGTGCTTTGGGGGGAAAATTAGGGTGGGTTATTCCGCACCTAATCCCGTTACAGGGTATCCCTCACTTGCCATAGCTTCAGCTGATTTAAAGGCTCACGAGGGCGCTGGATGAGATGAGCCCCCGCTCCAGGTTCTTAAAGCATCTCTTCTCCGCCGGCGAAGGGACAGACGAGACAAGGAGAAAGGAAGATGGAGCGATATAAGGGAAGCGGGGGGTGGGGAGGGTGGGGTGGTGGTGAGCGAGCACGAGCGCAGGCTAGAGTTATTTATAGGCCGTGGTTTTGTGCGGGAGGAGAGAGCGATGCCAAAAAGAGATGGTAAAAATAATCCCCGAGACAGGTGCCGCTGCCTTGGGGAGGAGGCTGCTGCCAGCAACAGCTTGGGGGAAGTGCAAGGTAAGAAGAAAAGGGGGGAAAAATAATAAAATAATAACAAAAAAAAAAATATATATTTGCATTTCTCTGCATCCTCTCTCACCCACGTACAGAGAAACCCCATCCTTTGCAAAAAAACTCTCATGCCACAAAATTGGAGGTTGGACTTTACGGACTTATCTTCTGGCTGTAAAATGGGGTGCACCAACACCTCTGGGGCAGGTTCTGGGGAGCCGAGAGCTCCCCAAAACCCAGATGAAGGGCCCTTCGGAGGATTAGACACAGGGCACAAAGCTGCCTGTTTCCCAAGGGAACAGTAGGGAAAGAAACACCACCCCCCACCCCGGATCCGACCACAATTCCCTGTACGCTTTGCCCCACGGATGGAAATCCAAGTCCTGAAAACCATTTTCCACAGCTGCACTTCTGCTAAATCCTGTATTATTAATAAAAATCTTTATTAACTTAGCCCACAGAGTTCCTCCCCTCTCCAATGGGGGCACCCCCACCCCACATTATTTTAAGCAGAAGATCCATTTTGCCCGGTGTTTTCCCATCAGCAGCCCTCCTGGAGATATTCGTGCTGCAGGTCTGACATGGGGAAGGGACCCACAGCTCTCCTTCCCCATCCCCACCCCCACCTGGCGTGGATGCAGCTGGCACCCAGATGGCTCTTGCTTATATATGTATGTAAAAATATATAAAAGTATATAAATAGGAAAAGCCACCAGAAACGAAGGAGGGGATTAATCACACCACGCGAGGAGGAGGGAGGCGGCATGCACTCCAGCTCCGAAGAGCCGCAATCGGATAATCAAGGCGAGCGCTGGCAGAGAAGTGGCATCTCGACGTCTTGTTATTCCTTCTGCGACCTCCTCCCCTCCCTCCTTTTCCCTTTTTTTTTTTCTTCTTCTTTTTCCCCCTGCATGAATCCATCTCCTCGCCCTCTTTTTCAGAGCAGCTTTCATCAACTTGTCACCCAGCGACAACAAGTCGGGCTGTGAGCGCAATGCGAAAAAAACCAAACATCAGTAAGAAGAGGAAAAAAAAATAATAGTAATAATCTAAACCCACCCAAAGCTTGATGATCCATCCCACTAACATGAAACCTGGGAAGATATTCCAAAACTTGCCACATTTTTGGCTGGAGGAGCTGCCGTCGGCTGCTCACACCCAAGCAAGCAAAGGCAAGGAGACGCAAGCAAGAAGATGGGATAAGCCTTGCCGCAAGCGCACAAGATGCGACGCGCTCGTTCCAGGCTTGCGTCAAAAAGAAAAAGCTGTAGCACATGCTGGGATGGAATTAATTTTGTTTAAAGTAGCTAAAAACCTTTCATTTTATTTTTCTTTCCCTGTGTTCTGTTGGCCTGGGAAACGTAGAAGGATGAGGCCAGGAGGGATCTCCACCGTTGCTGGCGGCATGGTCCCGCGCCTCGGCTGACAAGAGGAGGACAAATGAGAGCGTTTAGGCAGTAATTAGGCAGTAATGACCTACTTGGAGGTCTCTACCGTGCAGGAAATAACCTGAGCTGGGACTCGGGCGAAGCGAGCTTGAGTGTACTCAGCAATTTATCAGGTTATTGCCGGCTCGCGGGGAACCGGCGACTGAGTCATTAACCCCGTTATGGACTTCTGCTTCTCACAGATGCCTATTTTAAACAAAAAGCCTTTTTAATAAAAAGCAAACCCTTGGTCCATCCAAACTGGGAGCTGCTGGGCTCCTTTTGCCTCCTATAGCAAAGCAAAGGGGCATCACCACGGGTGCTAGAGGAGGCACAGCCGCCTTTGCAGATCCAGCGTGCAAAAATAAAGGGGTCTTTAGCCCCAAATTCCCAGCTCTTGGAGGCTTTTCTTTATGCCTGGCGAATGCACCCACCCCCGAAGTAGAGCCTTTTGCAGTATTTAAGCATCTTCCCATCGCTATATATAGATGCTTTTACTTAGACTGAAGGAATTGATTGTACTTTGGGGGGAAAAACCACATCTTTGTCCAAGTTTCATATTTATATACTGCCAAGCTCATGAAATTTTAATGAGGGTTTTGGGATGCCGTCTGAGCTGGAGCAAAACTACGTGCTGTTTCCTCCTCAAATCCCTCTCTGCCAGGTACGGAGCTCACCTGGCTCCAAGAGACCTCCAAACCCAACTGGAGGTGCTCAACAGGACCCCAGATGCTCGTGAGGGCACTGGAAGGGATCCCATCCTCCTGCCAAGGAGCTGGAAATAACATGAGCCGTCCTCCGTGAGGTTTCTAGTAATCCTGGGATTTTTTTTTTTTTTTGGCAGGGAAGGCTGCAAAGACAACCCCCTACACTGTGACAGAAGCAAGAGTTTCCAAGGCTGGCACCAGCAAAGCTTGGTTTCTGCTCTGAATCCAAGTTCAAGATTTTGCTTCCTTCCAGTTGACTTGCTCCTCACAAAGATGCCAGCGGGATACAGGCAGTTCGCAAGCAGTAAGGGGAACGGACCTTTCACGCGTTGACTTTTTTTTTTTGGCCCTCCTGGCATCCAACTAAAGGAGAAACCCAAGGTGGGCTTCACCTTCACCACGTGAGATGTCTTTAAATATTCACATCTTGGCCATGACCTTCACGCTCTTAATAGCCAACCGGGAAAAAAGGAGATGTATGAGCAAGAAAGCAAAGAAAAAGGACATTAGCCCAAGATAACAGCACCCTGAAGGCACTTATTTCTCTCTGCTGATCCTTAAGGGAAGGTGCACAGCCTGCTCTGGTACTGATACCTTCACTGCAGGTACCTAAATCCAGGCAAAGCACATCCTCCTCCCACAGCATCCCATCTCCCAAAGCTTCTGGGATCGGGTCCTCAAGGGGGTTTAATAGAGCATGGCCATTGGAAATGCTCGCAGTACAGAGCATCCTTAATTACCACTATGCCCCATTTACTCTCTGGGGTGGTATCATCTCTGCAGCGTCACCGCGATGCCTCATCACAGCGTTAACATGCTGTGACTTACACAACATCTGCTCCGCCGTGTTGCCGTGCTCCACGCCCGCGTATTAACGCAACCGATCCAGTCCTCAACCTGTCACGATGCCTTAAAATCAACGGCGGGACGACTCCGGGATGCACAAGGCAGCCTGCAAACGGCGTGAATAATTCATGCGCAAGATGCAGAGAGCGATGCGACACTGCCGGCGCGTGCGGCAGGGATCCCATGAGGTCCGGCAGCAGCGTTGGAGCAGAGCGGGCTGAAAAGCACTTGGCAAATAGATCAGTTGACAAAGAGGAAAGGAAGGAAGAGGTTAAATCACGTTAAACAAACGAATAAATATATTTATATATATAAAATAAAGCAGGTTTTGGCTTGGTGAAGCATTCACACTGGTTCTCAGAGGTGCACCCTCCTGTGTGGGTGTGATGCTCTGGGATGAGCAAAGCTTTCCCTTCCCACAAGGAAATTACTCTTATTCTTGTAGGATAACGAGCATTAGGTGCGGAATGGGGTGGTTTGCAAAAAAAAAAACAAAAAACAAAAAAACAAAACAAAACCAAAACCCCAGCAGACACCACAAACCCTGACAAACCACAAACAAGGGATGCTGCAGAGAGGAGAGAGCCAGCACGTGATGGGACAGGACCCCAGGCAGCACAAGCCCCATACTGAGTACTTTTGGAGAATAATTACAACATTTCACCCCAAATATTTCCCCTCCCCGAAACCATTTAAATCCACGTGACGCCAAGCAGGTAAAGCAGAGAGCCATGCAAATCCCACGCACTTGAGACAGGAGGAAAACAGCCTCATATGGGGCTTCACCTCACGCCACTCATACTCAAGAGCCTCCCAATTTCATTTTAATTTATTTTCCTCCATTTCTTCAGTGTATGTAATCAGGAAGGATGAATATAAAGTGTCATTAACAACCTCGATGCAGGCAGGGACGGGGTCTGCATCACATCCCACAAGCATCCCAGCCAGTACCGGGTCCTCCTGAAGCCTCTGACTCCATTAGTGGGTTTATCCCCAAATTACTGAGGATTATATCTCCCCCTTTTCTTTCCTTCCCAGGTGCCAAATAATAGGCCAAGCAGAAGAGGAAGACAAGCAAGGTCACCCAGGAGCCTTTCCAAGGGTTGAGCATGAAATCAGTGTTCCTGAACTCAGTTGCGCAGAGTTTTTTGGGGATGCTGGGACTTTCGGGCAAAGCACAAGCTGGTAGATCATTGCGTTACCCAACTGCATCTTTTTCAGTGCCTGCAACACTGTAAAGAAGGTGGTTTCTGCTCTCTGAGCACCAGCAAACCTCTTTCTACCAGAAGAAAAGGAAAGGAGAAAGAGTTTTGTGGGGAAGATCCTGGTGGGGGGAGGTAAGTGCATGGCTACCTCCTTGCCGTGAGCAGAAATGCCCCCAAATTGGGACATAAATAACGGGGCCGGGTGTGCAACCAGGAGCCAGCGGCTCCCTGCAGCATCACCAGGACGTTCACCACCAACATCGCCAACCAGGAGAGACCAGAAGGCCACGGACGAGCCACTGCCCAGCTTTTGGGGTCGCGACAACCCCGTTGTCACCCGAGGCATGCCCAAACAGAGGGCAGGGGGTTGGTCCTGAGCCAACAGGTAAACCCAGACTTACATTAAAGGACCAGGACGGGTGATGGATTTGCATTGGTTAGAGGCACGCCAGCTCCCAGGCATGTTTCTGCTCATTCCCGATTTCAATTTCCTCCCATCACTGGCTTCGCTTTCCAAAGCAAATCATTTGCAACTACAAAGCTGCTCCATTTTGACAATTTCAGAACATAAAAACCTATTGCAATCACTCCGAGACGTCTTCAAAGCAGTGCTGCTGTCAGTCAATCACCCTTCTCTACCTCCACAAAAGCACTCCGCAGGAAAAAAAAAAAAGTTCAACCAAAACCACCGACAAAATTTAAGCTGCTCTTCCGTCTCCCAAATCAAAAGATCTTTTATGAAAACTGAACCACTTATGAGTCTGTATTTGAGGTTTTGGTTTTTTTTTACATCATGGGATCATCTGGCTCTGTGGCCAAACTTCTCCTTGTGACCACAAAGACTAGAAAAAACCCTACAGCTCAGAAATCCCCCAAAACCTAGGGTTTTTTTCCTCTTGACCATGTGCCATGGCATCTCGGCTCTCTGCTCATGGGTTGGGGACTGAGGACGAGAAAGGGGATGGGAAACACTGGTCCAGCCATGCAGGTGTAAAACAGGCTGCAAGTGGAGCCAGTCACAATCTAGTCAATCTCCTCTTTTTTTTTTTTTTAAATGAAAAATTGTGTTAAGCTAAAATTTGCACAGAATTGGGAACCCTCCACGCTTGTAATTACTTACTTTAATGTGCTGTTTGACAGCTCTCGTGATTACCGTGGTTTTAAGGCTCCTGGCATCTCATCATCGCACGAGCAGCTCAGGCTTTGGGAAGAGAAATGTGAATTTCTCCCCCTTGTGATTGCACAGAAAAATCTTGGGAATTCAACCAAAATGTGCCTGAGCTGGAAGATAAACGGGGAGACCCTCCACGCGCTGCGATTCCTCCTCGTTATCTCCGAGTCCAGCTAATTCCCACCAAGCCACTGCTAAACCATTTACCACGTGAAACAACGCATCCAAAGGGACTGTTTAGTTCTTTCCCCTCTAACCAGATTAGGCAAAGCAGCTCTCGGGCATGCCAGTAATCCTGGCTGGCGTTTGCCGGGGCTGGCACCTCCTGTGCTGAGCCGATGACCCACAGCCGAGGACTCACCCTGGTTTCGGAAAGGGACATTTAAGGTTAAGAAAAAAACATGCATCCCCAGCTCTGAGCATCGAATCCAAGAGGAGCTTTGCGATATATTCAACAGGGCACCCAAACCCCCTTCCTGAGCACCCCCAGACCCCAATTTCTCCAGCCACGTAGACAGCAGACCAAGCCATGGTGTCCACCACTTGGGTTCCACCACTCCCAATCCCCTTGCGAAACCTTTAATTCCTTATTCCTTTTGCAAAGCACCAGAAAAAAAAAAAAAGAAAAAAACCCACGCAAAACATGGGGGCTCTGACGAGGTGGAGCAGCATGGAGACATCCATCTTTTCCCAAATCACAAAGTATAAAGCCCCAGCAGGACCGGCAAAGGCTTCGTCCACTGCAATTCCCGTTCCCCCGCCGCAGGCGCGTGCGGACCTCTAGATAAAGACATTTTCATATTTAAAAGTCTCCTTTGCCTTGTCGGCACTTTCCCTACTGATAATGAAAATGTATTTACATTGGTGGATTTTAATTTAATGAAACGATGCTTCCTTCTCACCACCCCACCCCCCCTTAAAAGCCTGGTTCTTGCATTTATTTCCTGCCATCGCCTGGTAACACTTGAAGTGAGCAATTTAACCCGGGAATCGAGGACATTAGTATAAGACACTTAAACTATAGGTAGGGGGAAAAAAAACAGACAATAATAGAGGATTGTAAGTTATATGGTACGAGCAAAGGAGCGCCGATAGAAACGCTCACGGTCAAGGGTGAGCCGAGAAAGGCTGTCTATAAATTAACTCCACCTGTGTCTATATATACACCTGTGCTGATCCAGCAGTGAGCAAAGCACACGGTGTTCTGGGGAAATGAAAGAGGAGGGAAGAAAAGCAAAGCGCAGAGGGTGTAAACGGGCAGCGAGGGGGATAAACGGGATGGAAACGGGTCCGGCAGCAATCCTGACGTTCTTCCCAGCATCTCTTAGCCCCGTGGGTTGGTGCAAGGAGTGGAAATAAGAGTGAGAAAATAGCTGTATAATGCGGATTTGCAAAAGCCGGGTTCGCAGGTAAAGTAGATGGGGAGATGCTTTGGGTAAAAGAGGCAGAAGATCTCGCGGAATAATAAAATCACACCCATCTCTGCTAACGTACGCTTATTTTCCCTGCACAGCCTAATTTAGGGTCTGCAGCACCTCTGAAGGGACACAAATATCCAGCCCCAGAGCCGGGCAGCTCGAGGATGGGAAAAGCATCCCCATCTCATCCCCTCTCGGGCTTGGAAGAAGGAAAATTACATCGAAAAGCCAAGTTGTGGCTTGTGGGAGGTCAAGGAAGGACACACAGACAATATCAAAAAAAGGATGGTTATCCTTTCAGAGAAAAACAGTTTTTATATCAAAATTATCACCCCTAAGCCAGGCTACGTAATTTAGAAGTGTTTGGTGGCAGGTCCCCAGTATACCCAGTTCCACACCAGCATCCTGCCATTCAATATACCAACTTTGCAGATATTTTATAGGGGGGGGGGGAGGGGAAGCCCGATTTCACTCAAGTCCTAAACGAGCACATCACACCAGAACACCTCCATTAGCCAGCTTACAAATCCCCCCAAACTACCCCATTAATTACTCTTTCCTCCCCATTTATCGAAGCCCTGTGACTTTTCTGCGTCAAACCTGCCCCATTACATCGCTTCACATTTACCTTGGCGCCCATTAACAAAACGAATTAAGCTTTTAACAACGGCTCTAAACGGCACCACCGGTTCCCGTCCGTCTATTCCCCAGCACGTTTTGCATTTAGGAGGAACTCAAATTTGCAGAAAATGCAGCATTTTCCTCTTTTGAAGCCCAATTTAAAATAAAAAAAAATAATTGGAGGTTGCATGGAATCTTTGTCTCCTTACCCTGGGATGAACTCCAGGGGAAAAAAAAATTCAGCTTTGCTCCACTGAACCTCACCCAGCACCAGTGTTCCACCCCAATTCGAGGTGGTGGGAATGGGGCAAAAAGGGCTGATTTTAGTTGTTTCCCCCCCCAAGTCTGAGAGGTTTTTGCATGTGTTGCAAGCGCGAGCTGGCGCAACGCAGCACAACAGGCGCATGGGAAGCTGCGCACAGGATGCGACACATCCTCCAGGAGCGGATGCCGAGCAGCATTTCCCCACCTCCCAGATAAATGCCCTAATTACAGGGCTCGCTAATTAAAACACTTCTTGGGACAGAGGAAGGGCAAAGTAGAGCCAAGCCCAAAAACCAGGACACCAGTGTCATAGGAGGGACCCCAAAAAACAGGTCTGGACATCAAACGCGCCCCCAGAGATGTGTCCCCCATCCAAAGAGTTTATCCCAGCAGCTTGGAAAAGCTCCGGACTGGGCTGGGATATATGAGGGAGCTCAAGCAGGTGACATGAATTCCCCCTCAGTGGGACACGCATCCAGCACGAAACCCATCGCAGCTGGAAAAGCCCATGAGATAAGGTCCAAAAAGCCCCTTTCTGAAGGCCACCATCTCCGAAAGCCCCTACGCAGCACAGCCCCACCTGTGCCAAAAGACTCCATAAAAACAAACAAGGACAACGAAAAACCCTCCTTCCTAAAAATCATCATCTCCAAAAAAAGCCCAGAGTTAAACAACAGTAGGAACGTACCGTGCTCCCTTCGGTGCAGGAGGTGAAGAGCTGGAAGACGAGTCCCAGAGTTTTCTTCTCCAAAAGCAGCGGCTCAGCTCCTCCAGACACAAGCCCACAAACTGGGCAAAGCAAACTGGTGAGGATTAAACTCAGAGAGGGGGGGAACTACTTTTTCCCTCCAGCTCTGCAGGTATAAAAAGACTGAAAGAAGCAGAAACAAACCCAAACAGCCTCTTCATCCCGGGAACCACCCCGGGTACCACTCACTCCTGATGAGCTGCAGGTGATGCCCCACCTGAAGTCAATAAGCTTCTGCCTCCCCACTTCCACCGGGCTGCAAAAATTAAAGTTGAAATTGCCAAAACAAAAGGGAAACAACAAAAAGCGACCTCTCCTTAGCAGGAGCCATCCCCTCCTTTCGCAAATGCCCCCCTCCCGGGGAAGGATTTCCAGCTCTGCTGAGGTCAAACCCAACATCGAAATCCAGCTCAGGCTGAGTTTAGCTCCTCACCCCCTCCCCTCCTTGCTTTTCCCCTGCTGCAAAACTCTTCTCCCTCATTGCGTTTTAAAAAGATTAACTTTAAAAGGTTAGGGCGGCAGGAGCACGTGTTCAAAGTGCCCCTCGCAGCCCGAAAAGGGGCGCATCTCAGGACTGTAAGAATCTCAGTATTATCAAAATCTCAGTGTTATCAAAATCTCGGTGTGGTAAAGGGGAGGAGGGGAAAACGAAGAATTCTCTTGCGATACATGGAATTTCCTCCTTGTGTTTCCACCCGAGTGCAAAGCAAAGTGTACAGTATTGCAACGTTTTGTTGAAATCAAGACAAGGTTTTAGCAGAGCCCTCAGCACACCCCCTACTTTATTAACAGGGAGTCGTTTGGGTTTTTTTTTCCCACGTGTCCCCGGATCGGCTCCGACTCGTGTCACCGCTTCGGTGACACCGTCGCCAACAGGATGCGGTGCGATGGCTGGAAACAAATAGGTCAGGCTGTAAAACAAGGACGGGCTGTCACCCAGGCACGGGGACTCGCTCCCACCCTCCTTGCTTCGTCTCCCAGCACCTGCAAACGGGCCGGATCCGGCCAAAATTTAAGCATTTATTCCTTGCTAATCACAGCAGCGACGTTAACATCGCCGCAGAGGTGCTTAAGTGCTTTGCTGGCTGAGTTCGAGCGGGATTTTTCCGCATTTATGGGGCTTTTGGGAATCCAAGGGGTTTGGTTTTTTTTTTTCCTTGACTGTGTAATGGGAACATTACAGATGGAGTAAATATAGGGACAATTTAAAGTGAGTCATTAAGCGGAAAAAACCCTTGAAGTAAATAAATCCAGGGCAGGGGGATGAATCCGACAGCCGGAGAGGCTCAGGGCAAGCAAGGGAGCTAAAGCCAGGTTGTTTGGGGGCTGAGATACCCCCCAGCTACTAAATACACCCCAAAAATATGCTCATGTCACCCCACTGCAGCATCCCGTCCCTTTGGGATTTGCGCCGCTCCATCTCAGGGCATCCTAGACCTAGAGAGAGAGAAAAACATCCTTTTCCCATTACTTGCAGCTTTTCTCTTTCCCCCCTTCTCTCTTAAGGTCCTCATGCCAAATTTACCCAGAAAATGGAAAAAAAGAGGTGTTCCCAAATAGGAATTATCACCGAGGTCAGGAGCCTCGGGGCTATTTTTTCGCAGAGGGCCGGCCAACTAGAGTGGAGTGGAGAACTTCAATATCCCCCTTTTTTTTAACCCACAAAGGGTTAAACCATCTCCACCAAGGCCGGGAGAGGAAAATAAAATAAGAATAATAAAAAAAAAAATCAAATAGAGCCATTACATCCCATCCCTGCCCTGCCGGGACAAGCCACCGTTGGATAAATGGGGGAAAATTGCAAGAAGGTGCATAATGACCCCAAGTTATTTCCGAGCGATTATGGAGGATAACAGTTATTACGGGCAAGAACGGGGAAGGTCAAACGGCCTGATCCTGCCGCAACGCGGCCGTGCTGCTGTGCTTAACGTCACGCGGCTCTTTTTACAGGGAACGGGGGACTTTGAGCCTCTGAAAACAGTCCCTCGGCGAACAGCAATTTCCTAAACCTGTGTTGGTGCAGGAAAAAGCAAGCCTGGGTCACGCAAGGAGGAAAACTGCCTGAATTAGGGGTGTCTGGGGGCTTGCGGCGCTGGGAATGTGCTACCATGGGCTCATGCTCTGCTACAGCACTCCCCGAGTGACCCTGGGCATGTCCCTTAGCCTCCGCTCAGCACCCGCCTCCAGCCGCTGCCATAAAAATCATCATTTATTTTAAATAAAAATCCCTTTTCTTGTAGAAGAACTCGGCAAAGACATCTGTTTTTTAACCTTTCCTTGGAGAAATTGTTGAAAAACGTGCCGTATGCAAGCCTGCGGAGCGAGATGTCAGGAGGATGCGGAGATGGGACAGGGATGAGCGGGGAAATTAAGAGAGACATGAAATTTGGGAGCACCGACCCCCCCCTCCTCACTCCTGCGGGTGACACATCTCATCTGACTCTCCCATGAGGGACACTAATTTTTATGGCGGAGCACACTCGTCTCCCTGGTATAGGAATAATTTAATTAACTTGGAGAAATGTAATTAATTTTAATTGTTCATGATAATTCATTGTTTAATATGATATTAATAATTATTAAAAAAATCCTAATGCCCAGTAACTGGCCTATAATGTGCTAATTAAACTCTCACATAGGAAGCACTTAATTTAAAGCGTTGGGAAATTGTTTCTGGTCTCCGGAGCCAACGACCCAAGAAGATGGAGGGAGGTGAGAAGGGGGGGTAGGGCTGTGCCCACCGCCCCCCGAACCCCAAATCCACCTGCAGCCGTTGCCGTTGGGTTGGGTGGCGGTGCACCTGG
>VZSZ01001687.1:650634-673760 GCA_013398815.1 Ibidorhyncha struthersii | reverse complement strand
TCAGCCACTCCTCCCAGTTTAGTGTCATCAGCAAACTTGCTGATGGTACACTCTATCCCTTCGTCCAGATCATCGATGAATATATTGAACAGGACTGGACCCAGTACTGACCCTTGAGGGACACCACTTGTTACTGACCTCCAACTAGACTCTGCACCACTAACCACAACGCTCTGAGCTCTATCTGCTAGCCAGTTCTCAATCCACCCCACTGTCCATCCATCTATCCCACACTTCCTAAGCTTGCCAGTGAGGATGATGTGGGAGACAGTGTCGAAAGCCTTGCCAAAGTCAAGGTAGACAACATCCACTGCCCTCCCCTCATCCACCCATCTAGTGACCTCATCATAGAATGCTATCAGATTAGTCAGACACGACTTCCCCTTAGTGAATCCATGCTCCTGGCTTGCCTTCCCTTCTAGACTAGGTCTGCTCCTCCTGCTCCCTGGCAGTTAGCTCAGGTCTTCCAGAGCCTGGAGCTGAGTACCATGGAGCCCATTCCCCAGGCTGTACCAGGGTCTGTCCCCAACAGCTTACTCGCTGGCTCGCAGGCCCATGATTCCCCCTGCTGCTCCTGGCTGACCTCCAAAGCCTGCAGGAAGCTGTGGTCAGCATGCCGAGGCAGACAGCAGCCCATCAGGCTTCTTTCACATGCCCTGCACCCAGAGCAACCTCTGTCCCCCAGCTCCTTGAACCATTCAACTGGACTTAAGCAAGGTGTCGTGGTCCTGACCAGCAGACCATTGTACACCAAGGAGTTAGGGATTCACACAACAGTCAGCCTGAATAGGCACAGGTCTGTGCTTTGCTGCATGTACAGGCTGGCCTTCACACTTGTGCAGTGCTGTACATACCGCTTGGCTGCAGGACAACCTCCGCCAGCTCACTGCCATGGATCCCACTCCATAGTGGTCATTACACCACCTCTGTGTCCTTGCCCAGTGCAGCAAGAAGTTCTCATGTGAGCATCCTTTCTCTTTGACAGTAGAAATGATGAGTAGCATTGTTTTCTTTTAAGAAAATCCCATAATAGCTTGAATGATTGTTCTGGTTTCAGCTGGGACAGAGTTAATCTTCTTTCTAGTGGCTGCTGTGTTTCAGAGGTGGTATGAAAGGAATGTCAATAATGCATATTGTTTTAGTTGTTTCCAGGTGATGTTTATATTTTTCAAGGACTGTTTTCAGCTTCTCAAAGAAGCTGTGAAGAAGCCTGGACAGAATGATGGAATGGCCAATGGAATATTCCATACCAGAGATGTCATGCTCAGTATATAAATGGGGTGGGTTAGCCAGGGGGCAGGTGCTCACAATAACTGATTGAGAAGATACCAATTCACTTGGTGGTGAGAGTGACTTGTGTCATTATTATTAGTTCTATTGTTATTTTCCTTTTCTGTTATTGTTCTATTAAACTGTCTTTACCTCAACCCATGAGTTTTTTCCTTTCCTCTCCCCTTCCTTTTCTCCCTCTTCTCCCTGCTCTTTTGGGGGAAGGGGGAGAACTACACGAGCGGCTGCGTGGTTCCAGCTGCTGGCTGGGGTTAAACGACAACAATGATCAAAACAGTGTAACCATTCCCACGGACAGGGTCTGCAGTGTGCTGCACAGGGATCAGAGGCCCATTTGATGCTGTGTGACTCGAGGTTCCCAGCCTCTAAGTGGGCATAAGATTATCTATACTAGTCTGTCTTTATAGTGTTAGATTTAATAAACAGGATTTTATATGACACTTCACAGAGTCTGAGTGACTTTCTTACTGGTATCATCCTGGTGCAAAACATAAGGGTGCGGGAATTTATTAGTCAGATGCAGCTAATTGTCACTGCCTACTCAGGGACCCACTCAACAGATACCAGCTGCTCAGCATTGGCAATCGGTGCGCCAAAGAGGAGTGTACCTGGACCCTTGGAGGAGCCTTGTCATGTCCTCCCTTACTATCCGCAGAGGAGGAGCCCACAGAGGTAGGTGTCTTCCAGCCTCACTCCTCATCCCAGCTAGAAAGAAGGGGTAAAAAGGGCCATCGTGCTGGCAGAAACTCTACCGCCTCATTGCCCACATGACTGCCCCATTGACACGATGACAGGAAAGGAGGTGCCCTTTGGGCACATCTATGCCTTGTCACTCTCTGAATTAGCGGATTAGCTCAAGGACAGTCTGGCACGTGGGGTCCTCCACCCCCCTGCCTCCCTTGCTGGAGCTCCTATGCTTTTCTTGTCAAGAAGAAGGATGGGGTCTCCGTCCCTGTGCAGCTTCCTAGTCTATAGTATTAGACTAAATTAAATAGCTGTGAAAGTAAACTGATTTGTGGACAGTTTTAAAGGTATCGGCCTTTAAGTGTTTGGGGAGAGAACAATATTTTATTGAATTTCTGGTCTGAGCAGCCTAAGAGGCAAACCTTCCTCGTATGAGCCTTTTCTTTTATTAAAGGTTCATCTTATTTGTAAGATGCCGCCTTGGTATCTGTTTTTCAGCATCTAAGCACCCTATGAAGTGACAAGGAGATGGGCCCAAGCTGCAGTGTCAGCATGGGAAGGAGGGAGAGACGTTGCTCGTTAAGTTTTGATGGAGTATAAACATGGAAGATTGAAGGGCAGTGAAAAAGATGATGGCTGGCTTGTCAACGGTAAGGAAAGAAAAGGATTGTGAGCAGCAAAAAGGTGATTAGATTGGCAACTGCAAAAGAAGTGAGACTCAAAACCGGAGAGGAAATGGATAAATCAGCACATGGTGATGAGAGAGGGTGATACTGAGATTAAAAATTGTGCGCCACCCAGAGGTAGCAGAATTTGGCCTCAAGAGAAAAGGTATCACAGGGAATAGGCTGGTCACTGTCACAGGGTGGAAGAAATAAGTTTTTTTTTAATTAAAGTTTTTGCCAGGTACAAAATTGGGACAACAAAACATCATCCAATCACTGCACACAAACAGCTCATGGTACTGAGCAACTTCATTTTTAAAGGTCATGGCATTCTGATTCTAATATCCTGCATTTCAGTTAACTAATAGACAGTGCCTCTTTTATCACCTTGTCTTAAAAATAAGGGAGGTAAGCATGTGTGTTAGGATAAACCAGTTTAGATTTTAATGTCTAAAATGGATTGAGAAACTAAACAGGTATGAAGTTGCAGTGTAGAAAATTCTAGCACATGCACTTTCTAAATAAATCATTGCTTCAGGAAGATGAAAACATTTACTAGCCTTAGGTTTAGTTGTTTCTGGATGCTGATCTGTGCCTATGATTCCAAGACATCTAAACTTACCTTCAGTTTAGCTGGGTATTTATTTAAATAGCTGGTTGAACTGGGATCACTCTGGGTCCTGTTTTACCTCAAACCAGGACATTCTGCCTTTCCTCATTTCTGTGCTGTATCCTTCTCTAACAGTGTTGATACGCTTGGAAAGAGCAGAGTAAAACAGTGTTGTTATCACAAGTCTATCCCCTTTGAAAGAGAGAGATCAGAGTTTTTGTCTGACACTCCCCTCATGAAAAAGTGACTAGTGAAATAGGGTAAATTTTGTGCAATGCTTTCTCTTTTCAGCAGCCCTTATTTTTGTTGCTCACCATGCACGTTCCTCCCACAACGTGGAGCTCTCTCACTAGGGAAATGGGAGGATGGGCTGGTAAATCCGCAGCTTGCACTGAAGAGCAGCACTATGCTAAGTTCTTGGCCAGTACGCCATCGTTTTTTAAGGAAGGATGGTTATTAAAGAGGGGAGCATCAGTGCTATATTTAACACCTTGTTCTAATGCCTTAAACAAGTTTCTGTTCCCTTAGTGAAGGAAATCTAATGTTTAAGATAAAGAATCAGCAGCAAACCATCAGGCTAATACTTCCAGCTCTCAAGGTAGTTGCAGCCCTTCGTTCCCAGGGTCCCCTTCGCCTCCTTGCCCAGCACTGAACTGGATTTTTATAAACTATGGCTCGCTCAAGCAACTCAAAGACGCAGGCAGCTCTTGCAAAATATGCAAAAAATAGGTTCTTAAGTGCATATCTAAAAGGAACACTTTATGTTTCTTTCATAGAGAGAATTCATTTAAAATCCTTCAGAGCTAAGGCAAGAGCTAACCCCAAACCCTGACAAATCTCATTTGTAAGCCATTTCAGAACAGCTTATTTAGGCCAGCGTCTCTCTCTGTACTACGTGGTTTACTGTGCCTGTTGAGACTCATTACACCAGCCAGTAGGTTTCCTCCCCTCCTTTATGGCAAAGGAGGGTAAAGGTGTCTGAAAGATTTTGGCCTTCGCACAAGTCTTGATATATTTTAGTCTTGTACTATGTTGGCTGTGAAAATGGAGAATGCCCATATGAGTATGAAGTGGTATCCCTGTGACAGAATTATTTTTAACTCGCCTATGTTTCAACATGGGAATATTGCATGTTGTATACCTATGAGAAAGTCGTGTCAGTGGGCAGCAGGAAGAAAAGCTGCCTGTTTACCTCCTGCCCAGCTGCTGAGCTTCGGTCATGCTGGAACCTCGTGGCAGGGAGGCAGGAGTGACCACGGCTCCGGTGCTCCGGTAGAAGGACCAGCAGAAGGGACTTGCTGGCAAAGTGGGGAGGAAGGGAATCAACAAGTGGGGAGCAAGTACGAGGAGCGGAGAGAAACTCTGGTCAAAACGGGGAGCCTGTCTCTGCAGAAGGCAGGCCCACAGCCATGCTTCAGAGGTCACGTAAAAGAGAGTTTTCATATACTCTTCTCTGTGTTACTCTGTGCTTGGTTAGCACAAAAACCAACTGTGAGGTGCTTTAGACCTCAGAGAAATGGGAGAGGAGGGCACTGTTCAAAAGCCACATTTTCAAGTCTTTTTAACACGGCTTACCCAGCAGATCTGAGGCTTCCTGATTTATAGTTGTCTTGCTCCACTACAAAACCCAAGATTCACACAAAAGCCCTTTGGCATGTTTACTTCAGGAGAAAGGGAGGAAGAAGGGAAATGCAGCACTGCTGTTGGCTGACTCATGGTCCTCTGAGCCATGGAAAAAGGTTTGGCCTCCAGATGGGCTGTGCATGGTCCTACAGCTATGACAGTCAACGTTCCTAATCCTGTGAATGTCCATACCAAAACTCAATGCTACTTGTACCCACCCTTTTATTTTAAGGGGTACCATTTGTATGAAGATTGTGGAGCCTACAGCTTGTTATTTACATTGCATGCACACTAAGGCCATCATAGGTTAGTTATTTTATGTTCAACCACCTCACTAATGCTTAAATCCGCAAAATTTATTCAAAGGATTTCTCATTGACTGGAAGGTGTAACTGGTGAAAATATACTATTGCAAACATTGTTGAAGTTCAGGTGGGACACAAACCCTTAGATGTATCTGTGAGAAGGGAAAAGGTCTGGAGGAGAACAAAGGACCTACTTGTTCCTCTACTAAAAGAGCTTCAGGGCTTTACAGCGCCTGCTGCCTCCTGGGGCTTTTGCTCTGTTTCAAGGAGAGGCTGGATAGGCTGTTGCTCTTAACTGGTACTTTTGTAAGTAATCTTCATGAAAACAGAGAAGACTGTTCCTAATTCTACCACTCACTGTGTATAAGTGCTCGCTAATGTGTAAGATGCTTATGGTCTAGACTGCACTAAAAAAGTAATCAGCTGTGCGATCTTTCATGCAGTTGTTAAGGCGTGTGCCAGGTAAACATTTTTCACTTTCTTGTAACTTTGAATGATGCACTTCAGCTCAAACTTCTCACTCTTGGTTTCATCCCAAGGGAGATCGAGTTAAAGCTAGAGAGTCATATTTTTTTGATACAGATTCCTGTACTGAGAATGTAACCAGATGCAATATTACCGTGATGCCATTTCTGCCTTAAAGAAAACTTAACAGAAAACCTCTACTGTTACAGAGTTAAGGCTGCAAATATTAATGCATCAGACACTGAGACAGAAGCAAATATGTATGCTTCCTTTTAGCAATAACCTATGTGCAAATATATGTGTAGCCTGTTATTCCTAAAGCCTAAGGGGAAAAGATTTAAGGACAGGAAACATCAAATGGGAATTCCCACTTCTCCAGGTTCCCCTCAAGCCCCTCCCTAAAGTCCAGAGCAAAGGCAGCAGGAAGGAGACCGGAGGCTAAAGGCAGGCAGGGTTAGATGATAATTAATCACGCCCTCGCTGCTCAAGGATTCTTTGCTGCCAGTAAATGTCGAAGCTGAGTCCTTTTCTGGAGTGCTCGCTTGCTTATTGAGGAGCAGGACTTGCAGGAGGTTTGCTTTTAATAAACAAGCAGATGCTGCTGAGGAAAACGGACATGCTTTTGAGTGGCAAGGTCTATCTACAGCGGGAGCTAAAAACGGCACAGGCAGGTGAGTCCCCGACAGCACTACGGGGGGGAACTGTGCTGCCTGGGCAGCCACTTATGGCCCTTGCTGCTTCTTACTGGAAGGTAGAGACAGCATACGTCTCTAATAGCCCGTTCCTCCCTTGGAAAAATAAAGCTTGAGGTTACTCCTTATTAACACAGGCAGGAGTCCTTTCCCTGTTCCTCACAAATAGTCTTCCCCCCTCAAAATCCAGTTCCTGTGAAATTTTTGTGCAAGTAGTTGACTTGAAAATGAGACCTAGCTGGCCCTGAGGCATGAAGAAAAAGAGAGAAATGCTCGTTCCACTTGTATAATTCCTTTTTTTTTCTTTTTCCCTCAAATTCCAAGTACAAACAGGAGTTGATTATTTTTTTCCCCTATAATAATTGTCTTCTTTTTTGGACTGGAAAAGGAGCTGGGAGTCTCTGACAGCACAGAGGTAAAAATTAACTCATACAACAATTTTAGTAAGACTAATGCTGACAGAGGTGCTGAATCATTTGTTTTTCTGCTCACGGTGGTATCCTACATATAAATCAATAATCACATTTCTTAGCTCAATCTCTAGTGTGATGAAGTAGGAGCAGTATCTGATGCTGCTGAAAATGTGCTGCATTATGGCAACAACTGTCAAGTCAAGGACTGTGAACTGTGAACAAGAAGTATCCAGAGCGGCAGCTGGGCTGGGATTAACGCAGACCACATGCTGCCTTCTGCTCTGCCCCCTCGTAAAAGGTGAGGCTAAAGCCTGTTAGCTTCCTCAAGTCGGAGAACGAGGTGCCTTCCCTTTCTGAGACCCACTCTGGGAAAAAAAGGTTGGCCAGCAGGCAAGATCTCGAGCTTTTTTCTCTTCCATATAAAAAGTGGATCCCGCCATCTCCCAGTTCAGAGGCGCAAGACATTTTTGACAGTAATTAAGAATACTTCATCTACTATAAAACATGATTTTAGACTGAGGCTAGCAAACATTAGGACAATGTTCAATGTAAATTTTGCAATTATAAATGGCTGGGGTTTTTTGATTAACTCTTAAAGGCTGTTGCAGGAATAGCTGCAATTACAAGACCAGGAAAAGATGAACAATAGCTAGATTTAAACTCAGAAAGCACTGAGCTCTCAAAACAGTCCCAAATGAATACATATTTCTGAAAAGCATGATAGAAAAATAAAAGCAGAAGAACAAGATGGGATATGACTTAAATTCATTTCCTTAGAGGGACAGCTGATACTGGGATTGGTCCAGAAATGTTGTTTAAAGAGGCTGCACGAAATATTAAGAAATAAATCAGTCTGAAGTGTAAATGTGTGGGTGTTTTGATAAAGTGGAAGGGATTCTGGAAGGATGATGGGCGGAGGAAATACGCTGGGCTTCTGACATTATGAAGAAAAATTTACACCTATTTTTCATTGTGATTAAGAGTGCAAAGCTAAGTCATATTGGGCAACAGGTGTGGATAACTCTATTAGCCCTGTCTCTATCCAGTAGGTAAGGTAGTTTCCTGCTATGCCGTGGATAAGGGGCTAGTGCAGCAGCATCACTTCCATCTTCTCTGGCATGAAGAAGAAAAAAGTTCCCCCCAGATCTCTTCACCACACTCCACAAGCCTTTTATCCTCATGTAATAAGTTCATAATGTACATTCAGCACTTTGGGGCTGAAGACTTAAACTCCGGTCCTTCAACTACGTAGAGCCTATCTGAGCAGTTCCAGCCACCAGCAGTGTGTGTCCCATCATGTTGTATGCCCTCTCCAGTGCTCCTCTGGCTCATGGTACCATTAAAATCCCTGCTCTTACCTTTCAGGAGCCAAAGGATATGGAATTAGGCTGTCTTCCTTTCCATGGACACTTTGGAATCAGCAGGTCTAAGTAACTTCCCACAGAGATATTTCAGATGATGTCTGCATTGCTTATGCTAATAAATCTGGGAATACTGTGAAAATTAAAGAAAAATGGGGTGTTAATGTTTGTCCAGCCTTAGGACATCTCACTTACCCTTTTTGGATAATTAGGTTCATTGGATTGACACTGATCGTAGGCAAAATAATAGGGGAAAAACTGATATAGCATTACACTACAAAAGAGTAGGAAGGGATCGATGAAAGGAGGTTTGGAAAGCCTCCTTGTTAAGCAAAGCAGATCTTCATGTTTGCTGAGATGACAAATTTGATAAAAGTAATTGTATATGTTTAATAGACATAACTTTCTTAAGACTTTGTTTTGACCGGAAATTAGTTTTGTACAGCATTAGGCAAGGACATATCAGATGAAATAATTGGGGTGTAACAGAACGATACCAAGATCACGAATATACACTAATATAACTGCCATTGTGGAATCACTGAATAGACATTCTCCAGTGGGGCTCTGCACTATTCCTAATGCGCAGATGATGAAACCTGCAGATGACACTGGGACAGGAAGAGTGCCCCGCTCTCATCATTTAGAGAAACCTGCACTGTCACAAAATCTGGTGTCATGGTTTCAGCTGGAATGGAGTTAACTTTCTTGCTAGCAGCTGGTGTGGAAGATATGTTTTGGTTCCAGGATGAGAGCAGTGTTGATAGTGCACAGATGGTTTCAGTTGTTGCTAAGTAATCAAGGCCTTTTCTGCTCCTCACACTGCCCCACCAGTGAGCAGGCTGGGGGTGCAGAAAAAGTTGGGAGGAGACACAGCCGGGACAGCTGACCCCAACTGACCAAAGGGATATTCCATACCATGTGAAATCATGCTCAGTATATAAAGCTGGGGGAAGAAGAAGGAAAGGGGGCACATTCGGAGTGATGGCGTTTGTCTTCTCAAGTAACCGTTACGTGTGATGGAGCCCTGCTTTCCTGGAGATGGCTGAACACCTGCCTGCCCATGGGAAGCAGTGGATGAATTCCTTGTTTTGCTTTGCTTGCATGCGCAGCTTTTGCTATACCTATTAAACTGTCTTTATCTCAACTCATGAGTTTTTTCTCACTTCTACTCTTCTGATTCTCTCCCCCATCCAAACTGGGGGGAGTGAGTGAGCAGCTGCGTGGTCCTAGTTGCTGGCTGGGGTTAAACCACAGCATCTGGGTTTCATCATATTCAGCCAAAGAACGAGGCAGGCAAATTGCCACTTGAAGAAGGGGGGTGGGAGCTGAGGAAGAAAAGGAGGGAGTTGTATCCTCAAAAGCAGTTTGCTGTGAATAGGATTAGGCACATTATTGGACAAGCACCTGAATGTGCAATCTTGATATGCCAGAGCAATGAGGACTTATGGAAGTAGGTAACATGACACAGAATAGGATGATGTACTGTACATAGCATACTGAAATAGGATGTGTAGCTCTGCTTATAATGTTTTAAAAGTATATTGAAAAGCTAGTGATGTAGAAAAATCTTGTAAATGATTTGAGAGATAAAAGAAAATGTCTGGGAGTGAGCAACTTCAAGAACTTGGTTTACATCTCAACAAGCAATCAAAGGAGCATTTGATCAAAACATATAATCCCTTCCTTCATGGTGAGGGGGTATTGATGTTCAGTGGGAAAAGCCACAAGAATGAGTAGTTACTAGTTAGAAAGGGGTGTAGTTCTTTAATTTTGTTTAGCAGTGATGATGACCTGCTGGAGCATACTCCCAAGGGAAGCACCAGAAGATCTGTTCAGGGAGCACCAACCATGAACTGCCCAGTAAAGGAAGGGGAGCTGGGTGTGACAGGAGGGCAGGTAGGGGCAGTGACCTCACTGACAAGGGGTGCAGTCCCATAGTAGGGTGAGTGTAACCAGGTTCATCCAACAGTCCAGATTGTTGGACAAGTCGCTAGTGGTGAGTCAGGTCAAGCCTGAGAGAGGTCAAGACAGTGTGTCAGAGCCTGGATCATCGCCAGGCATGGTGGAGCTGCCATGTAGCTTAGGCAGAGACCAAGGGCAAGAGTTTAATCTTAAAAGCACCTCTTGAGAGAAGAGGGGTGACCCACCACCAAGGCTTCTTATAGTTCTGATTCAAGGCTGGGCAGCTGCACTACAGATCAGCCTGGAGCCCAAGCAACGAAACCCCCAGGAGCTGGGGGAGGATACACTCAGTCCCCTGATAGACCTTTGCCTCCTGATTGCTTCACATGCAGGCTGGGTACATATTTTATGCCATCTTTATTTGATCCCAAAAGCATAAATTTTTACAGCTTATGCTATACTGAAAAATGGACTGGATGATGTAATAATTCTGAAATTAAGGTCTAAAATTGTATGCATGAACAAGTTGTAGAAGTTATGTTCATTTAAGATGTAGAAGTTAATAATGCAACACTGTGGGAGTTGATCAGAAAACATTTAGTAAAGAAGAACCCTTGTATCTGGCCAGCTTTTCTTGTTCACCTATGCAATTGGGGAGTACAGTAATTACAGCCAATTTCCTTTTCTTGGTCCTTAACTGCACTGAAGTAATTTAATTCATATCCTGTTAGAATCTGCCATGTTAGGCTTTTCTGGTTCTAAGGGCAATAGTTCACTGCCCTCTCTTGGTTTGTGTTATTCCTTCCTGCTCCACCATTTTCAGTAGCTTTGTTCTCATGGATTACAGCACCCAAGTCGCTCAATCGCACCTCCCAGTATTCTGGCCACCTCACGGCAGCCCTGAAATGCTGGCAAGCGTCTCCCTTCTGCCTCTGCTGCAGAGAAGCCCACTGCCCCCAGAGCCTCTCCCACTGTGCGAGTGGACGACCAGCCCCTGCAGAGCACGCGTCTTCCAGGCTGCTCTCACATGGCCTTTATTCAGCCCATTGGCCATGCTCCAGGCCGTCAGGTCTTTGCTCTTCACAGACTCGCCTGCACCATGAGACATGGTCTCTGAGCCAGGGCCCAGGCTAGTCCACAATCCCTTAAATTATGTAAACAGATCTTGGACAAAGAGGCAAAAATGGCGGCACTTGAATTCCAGGAAACATATGGCTGTGTCCCTTTCTAATAAAAATACACAAGGTAAGCATTTCAGCTGCTCTTTTTGCATGGAGAGGCAGAAGACCTCTTGTACAAGAAAGACGTCATTGAATCAACCACTTAAATGCGGTCCTACTCACCATACCACTTGCCTGCCTGAAGCTAAGGAATGCCTTTGTGATTATAGTAGAAATATCCTGTTTTCATCGTGACGGGAGGTCTCTCGGGTATTATCAGGCCTTTTGCAATGTATATTTATTTAGTGCATTTTTTTAACTGCTGCAGTGTAATGCCACCTCTAAATATACGGGTAGAGTACTGGAAATAAGAATCTTATTATCTGTAAGGCACCCAGCCAGTGCTGCAGCTCCTAAAATCTTTCTTCTGTCCAATAATGGTAGGGCAGGTAAAAATCACCCTCTCCTGTCCTTGATCTCCACAATGTCCTGGGTATGGTGAAGTGGACGAGTTCCAAAAAATGCAAAGCTGATAACCCTAATTGTTGTAGAGTTTCAAATGCAATGGTTGCATAAATCTCTGGCTCTTCTCCCAGGCATTGATCCTTTACTCCAATAAGCCTATTCTAGAACAGGAGAGGGGTTTTTCAAGTTCATTGAGATCATCTGATATTTTCCTTGTAATATTTTTACACGCCGAGATACCAGGGTTTCCTTAAAACCTTTAGCTGTCCAGATGTGGTCTCAGCTTTGGCCATCTGGTTGCTGCAACTCAGAAATTTTTAATTGATTTTTGTCAAAGTACTCTGGAGGTCATTCATCTGCTTATGCAGTATACTGTAAATCCTGGTGAATATTTTTAGCAATCTAAGTAATTTATGAGAGGTTTGGTTCAAAATATGTGACAATAAAATTGTTCCAGACTTAGCTGTGACACAGCAGTACAGTAGGACAAAAAAATGTTAGCAGAGTTTGAATGATGTGACTTGTGAAGGCAGAGTCCGTAACATCTCATCCAAGTGGATAGTGGTCAAACAGGTGGCTACCAACTTGCTTTTCCTTCACAAGTTTTTGACTGTGCTGTTTAGTTCCAATATTCAGTTTTCCTTTAGTGCTGTTCTGATGATCACTGTACTGGGACTGGTCTTCTGTACTTTCCTTAACCTTGTGGGTTATTACACGCTCTCATGTAATACATTGGCTTTTGAATGCATTTCAAAATAAAAAATTACATTAATGTTCAGAACACAAACAGGTGAAGTCAGGAATATAAATTTAGTTCAGAATTGCACCAAAGTGAAAAAAGAAATCAAACAAAAACTGGCTGATACAATATTATTGAAGTCCAGAACAAATTACTGTACATTATAGTGATGAAAATAGTAAAGCTTGTGTGGTCTGTATGGCATGCTAAGAGTCTTGAGTGAAACACAGAAAATCAGGACTGCTCAAGAGTTATAATCTTTAACTTAGAGGATAAATTCTGTTAAGTACTTAAGATGGCTCTGTAAGATGCTTTCACTATAAATGGCACTGATCAGTGAAAAAATGGATCGTTTGTTACTTTATTTACCAGCTGGGTTGTTAATGGAGACGAGCTACACCATTTGTCATTTCTTTTCATGTCCAGGATGTGTGTGTCAAGGAAATACATGGGGTACTGCTGACAGCTAAATTTGAATGTAATATTTGCATAGCAGGCCAAAATGTCTTACAGTGCAAAATCATATTTACTTTGTATCACCAGCACAGTTCTGAAACAAGACTCTGAAAAGCTAAACAGACGAGCTGAATTAATACATGCAAAGTAATTTTCATTGGCAGAGTTACTTGTTTCATACTTTTCCCATTATTCTTCTTCTTTATTTTGATGTAGTAATATTTTAGACATACTAAAATTGGTGACGTGTTAACTTTTATTGCAGTTACATGATGGACATTTAATGCTTTAAGGGTCAAACTCCTAACTTAATTTAGCTCAGTAGCAGCCCTTTCCTGCTAAACTAATCTAACAAGACTGTCATGTAGATTTAATATCAGGCACTGTATGCCAGTGGAGTAGGACAAAGCATAACTTACAGTCTATCCAAATTCTCTTTGTGATCACTGCAATCTGAAATACACCCAATTTACCAAAATGTAGACTACTAATACAGAAGCAGCTGTAAAAGAACTGGGACTAAAATGATTTCCTTCTTGTATCAGAGCAGTGAAATATTAAGTCTATATCAATGCCTTCATTGCTACTAAAATGCCACTTGACCAGAGTCAGCAGTCAGCAAGCCTTTGTTACGTGCAGAGGAATCAGGGATGTGTTAGCTACTGAAATGATAGCTGCTTGTATGAATGCAAGTCTGCAGAACTCCTGCCCATATGTAGTTTTGACCACTCAAAATATCACCTGTGAAGCCACCTACGACACTTACGTTAGTTAGTTGGAGGTCTGTTTGTTGCTGATCTTATAAAGAGCTAAGGAGCTGGCTAATTTTGGTTCCACTGGCCTCTGTCAGAGAAGCCAACTTGCAACTAAGACAGCATGCGACTCTTACACTGAACAGCAAAGGATGCTAAAATGTAAAATATGTTTATGCAAAATGTTGAAGATCATTAAAACTTAGACTAATTTCTGAGTATGTGAAAAATCTGCCAGAATACATACAGCCATGTATGTGCAGCATCTCCTACATTACTATACTTAGTATAGGCAAGAGATTGACACAGTGGTGAGGACGTTACCTCAGCATTGTCTCTAATACGCAAGACAATCTGTAAAAGGTGAAAAATTAGGGCATGAGTTGGTTGATGTGCAGCAACATTTCCATGGGCGGGCCTTTTTAGCTCTTCCCTTTTGTTTCCAATTCAGTTTGCCCTCACTCTATGACAGTCAAATTTTATCTCATCTACTCTGCTCTGTGGAGTGTTTCTTCTACCGATGTCACTGCGTTAAATGGTGGAGGAACTCCCTGAACTTTGTAAAAGGACCTAAAAGGACCTAAAGGGCTTTTTGGACTCTGGTCTGAGTAACTCCTGTATCTGGTACCCAGAAGGAAAGATAGAAGCAAATTACTATTAATTAACCAGCTATGAATAATGAAAATAGACGTCAGACACTTCTGTTTGTGCAGCCTCCTTTTGTATCCAAAGATTGAATGAAGTAAGAAAGCAGGAAGACTCCAGAGAGCAATCTGCTCTAACGCCCCCATCCAGCATGGTTTCACACCGGGGTTAAATGTCAGAACGTGCTAATGTAACTTGTAAAACCGAGGTTTCTGAAGCTTCTCCTCAGTGCTGGAGAGTCAGCGTTAGAGAAGAACCTCACTGTAGAACAGTCTTCGCTAAAAGGTACCTCCTAGTGAAACTCGTGTCGACGTGAAGGTCTGAGAAAAATGATGACCTGTGGCTATAGGCTTAAATGATGTGCTTTTTTCCTAGCAGGTTCCCAAGTGGATTGAGTAACTGTTTTGTTAAACATATTCTCATCTTATATTTTGGAATGACTTTTTTACTCACTTGTTTTTATGTACATGTGAAATACTTCATCCTAGCTTGTTAATTTTACTATCAAACAATGAAAACTTAATATGACAAGATGCATTGCATTTATGCTGCTAGTTATTCTGTGGTGGCTTAGGTTAATAAAATTTGTTTAAACTTGGGTAGCATCATTCTCTGCTGGAAAACTATTCTGATACTTCAAGAAAGTTGTAGTGCCAAATTTGAACTAGCATTTTCTGAACAGAGAATTCTACTGTCAAAACAACACATAAAATGCAAACCGAATCCAGTCTGCAATTTCCTGGGAGTAAGCCAGCGCTAACATAGCGTAACAGGGCTAACATAACTGGAGTGAGTGGAGTGAACTTATTATCAGAATTGATTTTAGAAATGAGATCAGAGTCCCGTGACTTTTCCTTCCTATAAAAAAAACAAAAAAAAGTTTGCATATTTTTCTTAAATATCATGGAAAGAGCCAAGACAAGATTTTACTCTCAGCACCATCACTGTAAGTCTATTTTTCAGCCTTATTATCTTGCTGTAGAATTTATGTCACTGTCTTTACTGTGTAGAGAGTGGAGAGATGCCTGTATTATGAGTGCAATTCCTCTGTCCTGCTTTAGGGTGCAATGAGTTGCATTTGAGGTGCCTATCCCTTATCACTGGCACTAGAAGTAGTCCAAAGGACAAGCTTAGAATGGATGATACTAGCCAAAATGAATCCTGCCTGTATTTTACAACAGGGTAAGTGGGAGGAGAATTGAGGGTCACTATAATACAAATAGTATGTTTCTAGAGGGTTATTTCTGATATTTTTATATTTTAGATGTATAAACCTGGTGACACCCCTTCAATTACATCTAGTTTGTGCCACCGTAAATCAGTTATATCTGATTTACTCTACATCAAACTTTGTGTCTGCAGTTGTACTACCCAGGCAAGACATAAACACAGCTGCAGAGGTCAAATGGGATTGGAGCTGTCTGTCCTCAAAACAGGAAGGAAGCTTTTATGATCTGCGTAACTCGTAAAAGTAAAAGGATCTTTTTACTTGTGGAATGTTTTTCATTAATAACATATTAATACACAACTTCATTAACGTCGGCCTCAGAACTAGTTCATTATAAATGTAGCAAGCTGTAAAACTAGATTTACCTCTTGGCTCTGGTTTCAAATGTGTATTAGTTTCAAAGCCAGCTCAGATTTTCTCAGGCCCTCTTTGGGCTATGTTAATAAATAACAGTGTCAGAGAGAGAAGAGACTCAACAAGCAACTGAAAAGAATTTAAAATGCCATCAGTAATCGAGAGGGTTGATGGTAAGAGTGACAAAGGCTAAAAACTTTGTCTCAGATGTATTATGTTTAAAGTTAAGAGTCCATCTGGGACAGAAGTAGGAGCAGGAATCCATGTGGTGGTCGAGGAAGACACACATTCAGTGTTTTGAAATGCGTGTGCATACAGAGCCAAACGTGCACACAATTACTAGTGGCCATTGTGTGAGCAGCAGGGATCCTGTAGAAGGACCTTGAACTTTGTGATAACACTGGAGTCTTTAGACCACACCATAGGCCTCACAGCTTTCTATCATAGTGGACCAGCCAGTTAACCTTATAGTAAAGGTTTCATAAATATTTGTTAAAATCTTATATACTGCGTGTAAATGGAGCAGTAATTTGAAACTGGTATGGAAGAGAAGATTCATAGCAGCTTATTTCCCAGTGTTGCAATTTCTCAGGCTCTAATTTTCTTCAAGGGATTATGAATGAGATAAGACGAAAAAGACATTCAATGTCTAATTTTTCAAAAAGACCGATAATGGATATGTTGAAATGACATAGCACAGAGACAAATCTGTGATCTGCTTGAGAGGTGAAACAAAACTACGGCTCTGAAGAAGCATTAAAAGACGCTTGCAACTGCTATATAGTATTTAGTGGTGTTAATACTGTTGTACTGAAAGCAGGAAAGATGACAGGTGTGAATGCTGTTGGTTGCAACAGTTTATTGTGCTTGCATACCACAAAATCAACAGAAGACTAGTGCCGGAACAAGCTGAAGCACACATCGTCTTGGTAGATTGTTTTCTTTCCTGTTTGAACTAATTGCTTCATTTTAGATCACTAACATTGTTGGCATCTCCTCCCCAGACTTTAAGGACGCAATAGACATTAGCATATCTGAAAAAACGCGATTCTGCCTTCAGGTAAAAACAGTTTCTGAAATTGCAGTAAGTGGGGTGGGGATTGGCAAAACAGAGGTGTGAAGAACTCCCTTTATAAATGGACATGTTGGAGAAACACAGCAGATGTTCTCCACAACTGGTTTTACACATTTGTGGAAAGGGAGCTGCGGACAGTTGCCTGATTCATAAGCCAAGCAGACTGACGGTGTTTCGGGCTGGTATTCATTTTGCATATTAAGGGCAGTAAGGACAGACCTAACAATTTGTCTTGATTCCCTTCCCTCCTCCCCCTGCCCTGGCCAACATCCCTGGGCTTGTGTTTTGACCAACCTGTCCTTGACCTTTCTGTTCCACTGCTAATGCCTCTCCCAACACCCTGCAGCAAGGACAAAACATGGCATAAGTCCAACATGTTCTAACTTTTTTTTAAAGTAAGGTTGTTTTTTTTTTCCCTTATGAAGCATTTTTGTATGAAAGGATACCATATGGCTCTAGGTTAACAAATCCTTTATAGAAATACTGCTTCCTTTCCTGCTTAAATGAGTAAAGATTCCTATCAGCATTCATAAAGTGTTTCCCTATATATTAAGCATTGTATAAAAGCTAAAGTGGTTTTGGCCACCTTCCAGGCATTAGGAGAAACTCAATACTTGGTAGCTTCTAAATGGAAAGAATTAAAATTAGCATCGTGCTTCCTTCTTATATATGAGGAGATTTTTCTCATGCTTTGATTACTGGCTAAAGGATACTGTTCCCATCTCTGTCTAGTGAGGTTTCATCCCACTGCATCCACCTACCCAGACTGAAGGGCATAGACTTTTTTATTTCAGAGATTTAACGGATTTAATGCTTTTCTCATTTTGCCAAATAATTTCCATTTTGTTTCTAAGTCTTCTGCAATGAGCTATGCTTTGCATAGTAATTTAGGAAAAAGTGCCATGTTCTTGTTTATTTGCTTACGCTCAACACTCGAAATGTTCTTGCTGCTCAAAGTGCCTTCTGAACACCACTCCATCATGTTAAGTGATTGTGAAGCGTGTTGCATTGCCCATTGATGGGTTAATTGGTAAATGTTAACTAGGAAACTAGCCTCCTGTCAGATAGAATATATTCGAATACTGGTAAACTATTTGCACGGTATTACGATAACACAGAATCGTTCTGCCTTCCATATCTAGGTTAGTATAATAGTGAGGTTATATTTCAATTTCCAGTATAATACCATGTTGATTTTTACTACCTTTAGCATTGCTTTAATGTTTGGGTGGATTTTTAATTATATTTTGATCATTTCACAAATCTACTATTTGTAGATGAACACTTTTATGAATGTAGCTTCGCACTCTAATATATCTTTAGATGGTATTATTAGCAAATCTTATACAGAATATTCCCGTAACTGAAAGGATCTTTTAAATGCAAACATTTCCTTCTTGGCTTTAAGTTAATAATTGTATTTAATTCGAAAATGATGGAGAGCTTATGGAGATTGCTGTTTTTTAGTGTATGGAACATATATATGTTCCGCCTGAATTTCTGATATACCCCTTACTGTATATCAAATATTTTTAATTTCAACAGGTCTGTAATGTGTATCTGAACATTTATGTAGTGTTTATTTCTAAAGTCTCCTGTAGATCTGTCTAGTGAACATACTTGAGCTGGCATTTCCAAAGCTACTTTGCAAGTCAGAGAACAACATCCATCTCGAATACTTTATGAAGTGATTATTTTGAATTGATAATTTAAAGAAATAACAGGAACAGCCACAGAGAATTCGTTATTGTTGTTGAATTCAGAGATGTGGGATGAAATCAGATCAGACTGGTTTGGGCTGTAAAGTGAGACTCCCTGGATAGAAACACTGGGGCTGGCCTGGGGGAAGCAAAACAACCTTCCTTCTCTGTAATGGAAGACATAACCTGGAAAGCAAGCTTTTGGGATTGTGTTTTTCTGGGAGGCTAAGAACTAGTGCAGTTGGCATTGGATGCGTAAAATAAAGGATATATGAGGCTGAATTTCTGACCTTAATGAGGTCAATTAAAATGTTACTGTTTGCTTTAACAAGGACAGGATTCACCCCAATTTTAAAAATAATTAACTATGCAAAATGTAATTAACAATGGATTCTAATTAGCTAGCTGTGGAAATTGTGGCTTTAATGTGTCAGTTTTCAGTTGCTCCACCTTTTTTTTTCAGTTCTCTGTACTCTGAATTGCTTTTCCAACACCACCTCTGCAATTGAGCTGTGTCAGCTGTACAATATACTGTGACTCACACAAGACTTCACAAAGAGAAATTGTCACAGGAGAAGAACTTGTTGAAATGTTGGGTGTAAGCAATATTTGTCATTTAAAATCAGGGTGAAAAAAGGCAGGGAGGGCTTAACCTAATTCTGTTTAATGGAAGAACAATACAGTTTCCAGACTAGAACAGGTTATGTATGTATCACTGCCCAGTGAAGGCATGAGTGAAATCGTCTTGGATGTGTAGATATGGGTTGGAGCAGAGATAAATTAGAGAAAAAGATGAAAAGTAGCAGGGCTGTTACCACTGAAGGTGAAAAAGGAGCAGAAAGCCATGCATGCAGACAGAAGATCTTGTTCCATTGTCCTGAGAGGGCATGAGGAAAGAGGGTTAGGATATTGATTGCAAAAGGCTTGGTTTTTTGAACATGGAAGCTGCTTCCTTTGTTTGTTCTTCTGCTTATGTAAAAAATATTTATTCAGTAATATAAATGGCTAGTAGAAAGTGCCATTGTGACAATTCAGAACTACTAATGTGTTTGGGAAGGAGGAGAATCCTCTTATGTCCTTAGTCCTGTTTTCCCCCTGTAGAAAGCACTGGTGCAGCCTACTAATACGTATTGACCAATTCGAACTGATGGCATTCTTTGCAAATAATATAAGAAAGAAATAATGGGCCTCATCATGAGCTTTTAATTGTATAAAACCGAAATTTTGACCAACAGTTCAGTTCAGAGACTATTAAAATAAAAAAGGCTAATCATAGAAGTTTCTCACTTTCTTTGGGAAAGCTTTAATCACTGAGAAGTAAGCCAGGGAATTCTTTGAGACTTGTTTTAAGCCCAGAGTGGACTGGATTTTGCATTTTATGGATAATAAAAACAAAGGCTTCCAAACTCTGTGGGAGAGCTCAACACAAATGGCTCTTGAAAAAAATTACAAACAAAAAAGGCATTGTCTTGCAGCAAACGGTTAGGCACTGCTTTTACAGAGATGGTTTTGTGTCCCATTCACATGCATAACAATTATTGATATTCACTAATGAGAGAAAAAAATGCCCCACATTCCACTGCTGTTATAACTAGAATGGATTCCCTAGAACTCACACATTTAAAAGAATTACTAATTAGTAAGAATTTCATGCTTATGGCCTGTAGGTAGGACTAGATACTGTCTTTATGTATACATACACTTGCTTATTTTTGGTGCTTTTTGATTCAAAAAAAGTTCATTCTCACCACTTGTTTGCTGGCTCTTAAGGTTTTGGATTTAGTTACTTGAGAACGCAATTGCCTCAATTTTTGAGGCCGATCTTGTCAATACTTATGATCCCTTTGTCACAAGTGACATAATAAGAAACATGGTGCTGCCCATATTGTCCAAAGATACTTCTCTTCCTTCTGCCTGTTCTGCTTTATATTACTGTGATAGTTTTATTTTATGCAATTAGCGTCTGTTCTTCCCCATCTCCTTAGGCCTGCCTGACAGCGCTACAAATTGGCACTGCCTGGAGCTGAGGGGAGGGAACCATTCATGCTACCGACCCCACGTTCTTCAGCCTTTTGTGGTTTACACAGATCCCACATGCACCACCATCCTTTTCCTCTACATCCTGCACCCCTACAGTGCCTCTTCTCTTGTAGAAGCCGGTATGGCTTCTCTGACATGTTTACAACAAAAGAGAGACCTCCTACCCTGAGCCAGACTTCTGAGAGGTGGACCAGAAAATGTGACCGCTTGGTTTTAGTGCGCCTTTCATTCTGATGTGTTTACTTTTTGCTTTAATCTGTAATGATAATGATTTGACCATATGCCTAGAAGCAGATACGTATAAGTGATGACTGACTGTGTCTGTCCACAGAAACTAGATTTTTCCATGTTCAGCCACTTCTCTGGAGGAAGCAAGAAAGATGTGTGAGGGTTTTGGCAGACTTGCAGTGAAAGCAGAGAGCTGAAGTTACTTTCACCTCACTAGCGGTCTGCCCCACAGCTCCTGAGGATGTCGGTGTCTCTAAGGCAGGCGTATCAGATCCACTTAATGATCTGGGGCAAGCTGGGGCACAAAGGATGATGGCTGCAGAACTGATCGCAAGATCATATAACCCCACTTTAAGAGGGAAATGCATCAGAAGAATGGAGCACAAGGCTTGGAGTGGTAACACTACAACTGTTTGGCTTGAACTTGCCTTCCGAAATCTGCCAGACCCATACATCACCTTTGTTACCTTGGTCAGTCTGAAGTGAAACAACATGCCACTGTTATTTAAATAACATCAGAATAACAGTTATGGATGGACTTAATACTGCAAATACTGTGTATCGAGACAAACTTCAGGTTCCAGAGTCTTTGCATTTTCTGATTATTTGTAAAAATAAAATTATTTTTAATAATGTTATCAAAGTACTTATCCATGTGGTTGTACAAGACATACTTTTCTCTCTGGAAAATGTGGTGGGTACGTATTTTTATAAATGAGAATGCCATTTGAGATTGCATCACGTACAATCTCAATATTACAGTACATTACAGTACATTTCAAATGCAAACAAAAATTATTCATCAGAAGTGAAATCTAAATCTGGAAACACAAAATAATCCATGAATTCTTCAGAAATATCTCTAGCTTTGAATTTCCATGGTTACTGCACCCAAAAACGTTTTGATTTTTGTTGAAGCGAGTGTGTACCTGCTAATTGGGCCAGTGATTCAAGTCTAAAAAGTTAGCTAGTTATGCACTCTTCAAATTATTCACATCAAGAGTGCCAGCCAAAGGCGATTGTCATTTGTTATTTAATAAAAGTAAGAAGACTTTCTGAAATAAATGCAGATTGCCTGAAGTTATTCTTCTTGGAAAGCCAAACAAAAAATGGCCGTGAATGTCACACATGCAAAGTATCTCATTTAGATTTGACTTGCAAATCACTTCAGCAAGCAGTAGGCACAATCAGTGGGCACCGTGCTTCTAACCAAGTCTTGCTAATTCCTTCTGGTTATTCCTACTCGGAAAGACAATATGACTGTTTTCATGGAATCATAGAATGGTTTGGGTTGGAAGGTACCTTAAAGATCATCTAGTTCTAACTCACCTGCCATGGGCAGCGACACTTCCCACTAGACCAGGTTACTCAAAGCTCCATCCAGCCTGGCCTTGAACACTTCCAGGGGTGGAGCTTCTACAACTTCTCTAGGCAAGCTGTGCCAGTGTTATTTTCTTTTATTTCCAGTCTACCAGGTAAGAAGAGACTAAAGTATTTCCCGTTCTGGTGTGGTAGCTCTTGCTTAGCCATGGACCAGTCAGAATAGATACATGATACACATAACAAAACTTACAGTCCCCTTACGTGAAACTTAGGCTTTTGACGTGTAGGCATTTAGGCAGACTTTTCAAGGGAAACCACTTTTCTTTTTGAAGGTTCCTATTTTAAAGTTTCAGGGAGTAACTTGAGGAAATTGGGTATTTCTACCTTTTTATATAAATTTTCAGGCACTTCAGAAATTTTGTAGTGTTTTACAGTGACTAGTGTCCAAGAGAGGTCTGTGGTAAGTGACAGGCCAAGCAGTTAGGTCATGTTTCCACTTGTTACTTTGTAAATGAACCCAGGAGAATCAAATTCACTGTTTTCTTACAATGCTTCTTAAATAATAACAACTAAATGTTGCGTACCTTTGCCTAAATGCCAGCAAACAGCCTCAGTTCTGTTAGAATTTCATTGACATTCAGCCTGTGGCTTCATGTTGGTCAAAGCCAATGATTGTCCCGTCTGCCAAGCCTTGCTCCTACTTTCCCAATTCCTTAGCTGCTGGGGAACTGTAGTCTAAGCAGGGTGAAAAACTTTACTTTTGGTTAATTTTCATTTTCATACTACCGATATAGCTCGCCGTCCACAACAAACCTCCGCTGAAGCACGACTATTTGCCCCAGTGCCGTGTCTCCCTTGGGCGAGGGGGTAGCGATGTCTGCCCCCAGACGCCCCTGGCTGCCCGCCCTCAGCCAGATCCCCCTCTCACCACCACCACCCTTCTCCCCT
>VZSZ01001687.1:617380-649692 GCA_013398815.1 Ibidorhyncha struthersii | reverse complement strand
AGGAGGGGGTGCGGGTGACCCTGATAATCGCTTTATGTTGGCCTGCGGCTTGCGTAACCTGCGATCAATTATTTATTTCATGCACCACTTATGGGTCTGAGGGGCAGCGTTAGGCCGCTGATGTGGCTCAGTGCAGCAGAAGGGAGCTGCCTGCCACGGGTGTCACAGGGAAGGGAAGCGGTGTTTCGGGGGGGGGTCAGATAGCGTCCTTAATACGGGATCCTCTCCCTGTGCAATTTCGGGGCAGGCGAACGAGGAAGGTCCTTATTCAGGATACATTTGTAAAGATCAAGTGGAAGCCATCCTCGTCTGAAGAAAAATAACCTTGTGTGGTTTATTTCCTGTGCTAGATCGTTATTTGTCTCATTCTGTGGCAGGTTGGGCTGCTCAGCCAGCCTGGAGAGAAGGCTGGAGAAGGAAAGATGTCTTCTGAATCTTTTTGTCTGGCTGCTCAAGCTAGGTTTGACTCGAAATGGTTGAAGACAGACTTACAGGTAAGGAGTTAGATAGTTGTATTGCACTGTGACCTTTCAGGTGCAGATCAAGGATGCTTTTAGTCTAAACAGCTGACAAACAGAAGACTGCAGTGTTGCTCTGAAGATATATGTATAGGGTTTTTAGAGTATGCTGATTTAAAACTGATCTTGAAGAAGAACGTATTTTGAGCTGCAAATAGGTCTGTATTGTCAGTCCAGTCCCTTCTGCTTAGAAATAAACTGGACTACATATGTGTATATTCTTTGTCAAAGCACATAGCTGAGTATGTAGCATTACTGCTGGAACTCTAAATTGTTTGTTTAGGCTGTTGCTAAACTTCTTGCCTGCATATGAGCTAGCAGCTTTAACGCACAAGAGAACTTCAGCGGAAGGCGATGGAAATCTAATTTATATTTCGAAGAATCCAGATTAGCTTTTACTGTAGTTGTTTGTATAACGGGTATAGGCTTCCTTTAAATTTTGTTGTTTTTGAAGTGAGTTAGTTTTTTGTCGAAAATGGGGTTGAAGTGGAACTGGTCTTTTTTGAAATGTGCAGGTGCCCCATGAAAGTTTTCTTTTGTCTGAGAAGATGATCTGTTCATTTATCAAAAGTTGCGTGATACAGGGATGAGTATACTATCATGTTTTCCCAATTCAGGTTTGAAAATTAAGCAGAAAGTACAGAGAAGTAGAGTGCTTTGGGTCAGTTATGTTTGATTCAGATGAAATAGGCAATTAGAGTAAGTCTTGTCTGTTGTCTTCCTTCCCCCGGACGTTGCATATAGATACCTTACTTTGAATAACCATTCCAAGTTCCTGCTCAAAACTCTGTGATTCTTGTTGGGATAGGCCAGACAGTGTTATTTCTTTGTTACAGATTAATAATAATAAAATTAAAAAATTGTATCCTGAGTGACTTTACCCAAAATTACATGCTGATAGTCTGAATGGTTCAGTTCAGCTGTTCTTGTGGTTAGATGAGGGTTTTCCCCCATGCAGTTGGGTTTGAAAAGCAGCCTTTCTCCAATATTTTACATCAAACAAGTAAATCGGAATCAGAAGTGACAGATACAGCTTTAGATATTACATTATTTAGTAAGTCTTGTATGTAAATGCTATGAAATGACAGGGCTTGTTCTTGATTTGGCTAGATTGGTTCTATTTTCATCTTTTATTCATACCAAAGTAAAAGTTTTGATCCAAAGTTAGGTCTTTTGGCTAACGTGGTAAATGAACATAGTAGAAAACACTGAAGATAAGTATATTAAGAAATCCAGAAATATTTTTGTGATCCCTGGAACCTGGCTTCTAGGTTACAAGTGTGTTGCTTCAACGATTGTAGAATAGATGAAAATTTTAGCTGAAGAAGTGGCAATCTTTGTTTGTAACAGTTGCTGACTATGCATTGCGTCTTTTTCTTCTGTATTATATGGGGTGAAAAATGTGTCTGTTCATGTGATTTGTTAGATTTTTTTTTCCTCTCATTTGTAGTGCCTTTTTTTCGACATCCCTTTTTTCTATTTTTATAAACTTTTGACAAGAGGGTTTCAGTTGCTATCCAAACTTTAAGGATTATTTTCAGCTGAGTCTGTATAAATGCAATGAAATACTTGTCTTTTATGAGACTGTTGGGCGGTTAATGTGTTGTAATAATTCCTTTTAACAATAAAAACAATAAAAATTTGTAACAAATTTCTATGAATAAGCTCTCTTTTAAGTTAAGAGTTCTTTATGAGCAATAACAAGTTAGACTCTTAATTGTCAGGGTACTCCCTTTGTTTTCTTCCAATCATGCTGTTGTCAAAATAATGAGATTAATGAAAGAAGAGAACCGTAATCATTTGTGATCTGTTGGACACAAACATCACTTCTCTGGAATCTGAAGGCTAGCCAGGCCTCCTGGGTATAATATAAATTTCTTATTAGTTTAACTCTTTTTGGTATTATACAGGTCCTCATCACAGAACTCTATCTGGATGTGTGTGTGCAGTATCTTAAAAAATGTGCCTGTGAATCTTAAATTGCTCCTTTTTAATGTATTAAATGGCAGATGTCTTCTGTCAAGTAAAGGGTTTTTGTCCTCTGCAGAATTTTTCTATTGCATGATTGAGTATTTTAGCTACTGGTTGATTAGAATGAGCTAGCTGTGTGTGAAATTTCTTTATAGGTATAAATCCTGTCTCTTAATCCTTTAAATTCTATGTGTACTGAACATGCTGATTTCCTACTGTGTATGTTTTTATGGGCTAACGATAGAAGGGACTTACTGGTGTTCAAGAGACTGTCAACAGGAATTGAAAAGACGAGCATAGTACCTCGAAGAGATTTGAAGAAAGACACACTTATTTATGTGAATTAATCAAGCTGACTACAAATTATTGTTTGGAATTAGACCCTGAAACTCTTCACTTTGCAGCTAGATTTTTAACTTTTCACTGTACAGCACTCCAAGAGTGGGTAGGTGAAAGTCCTTGGAGAAACAGAATTATACCAGGGAATTCTTACCTTAGGAGACATAGAGATTGATTAGTCTTTAAAACTAACTTTTTTTTTTTTTAAATTAAGTTCTTTGCTGCAAAATTTGGGGAGTATTGCTAGAATTGGAAGTGCAGTGTTTCATTTGGTGGGCTAGCAGTCTCCAAAGTCTGACTTGCTTTTGCTTTTTTTTTTTTTCTGGTGTCACTATTGCCGGAGAGTGTGCTCTTTAGGACTTGATGGCTGTGGCACTTATTGTGGATTAAGCCAGTGAAATCTCTCTGAAAATCATTGGATTCTTTTTTGCTTTAGCTCAAGATGATGTTGCATTAATAACATAATACATGATATTATAACATTATGTGCATTAATAAGTCTGTAATATAGTGGTATTAATACAATAAGAAAAGAATGACACGTGGATTTTAGCATGGATTGTGTTTAGTCACCTGTGCACATCACTTCCAGCTGGCATCCAGGCCAAATTTAAATGTTCTTGTTCAGTTTTGGGATGTTACTGTTACGAGACAAAGCCACTGTGATGTAGCATATTATTACTGTTTTTAAGAGAATATCAAAGACACAAGCCCTTTTGTAATAGCAGTGAGCCTATAGCCTGCAGGATTAAAGTGGTGTGTAATGTTAATGGAACTGTATCTTGACAACATTTTTTTTTTTGGTTATATTAATTTATCTGAAACTAATCAATATTTTTATAGGAAGCCAAAATGCTCTGCAAAGACCCAAGTGAACCCCATAACTATTCCATGTCTTTTTACTAACTTTGTAATTAGTTGACCTATTATGTGATTTACAGCTGCTAGTATAATTTGAACTGATTAGAAACATTTGTTTTGTTAAAAGTCTAAATTTCCTGGTGGAGCAAAATTGAGATATTCTGTGTTGTCTGAAAAAACACGAACTGTTATAGCAGCTGAAAAATTAAAAACAGTTCAGCTCAATATGAGGTAACATCAGTAATAAAATATATAATATGTTCTCATATTACATATATAAATAGTATGTGTATAACATCACCATTAATAAAATAAAACTATGAAGTTATAAAACAGGGGAATTTTAGTGCAGGTCGCTTTTTCATGGGTCAAGTTTAATGTAGTAGCTAGAAAGGTTAGCGTATCACTTATATTTCCAATTTATTTTTTTAGATTTGGATTAATACATTTAAAACCACTTACCTATTTATGTCTATTACTGAAACTATCACATTCATAGGAAATTCTGCGTGTAAAGGGAGATTGTGTTTTAATAGCCGTTTCTTAGGAAGACATCCTTTTTTTAAAAAGGGAAATTATAAAAAATGCACGAAGGGAAGATTAAAAGTGTTTACTTAAACCTAGATACCCAGTTTGCTGAATCAAACTGTATTTAAAATAATTCTGATTAAATAGATGTGCTGTACTACTAATTTAGAACGTTATGCAAAGAACTTTAATTAGTGATGGCTGAATAACGAAAAACTAGAATTGCTGTCAGCTAATGGGAAGCATGTGTGTGTTTGAATGGTGTTTATTAGTCTGCTTGTTGTGGATTCTGCAGAGAACTATTGTGCTTAATAGCAGGGGTTAGAGGTGAAAAACTTTCATCTTCCTGTAGTGTGGAAAAACACGTTAGGCGACAGTCAAGGTGCAAGAGCTGTCCACAAGAGGAATATGCATTTCATCAGTTTTCATTGAGTTCATGGTTGGCAGGCTATTTCTGTCATCCTCTTTTGCCACAGAGATGAGAGTGAGCTCTTTGAAATGAAACAGCCACCTATAAGAGTTGCGTTGGTCTGAAACCTTTTTACCTTCGCTTCAGAGTTAAAGTTGGCATTTTGATTTTTATGAAAATGCCACTCTTCTAGCATCTAGATCAGTGTCTTTGCTTGTAAGAAGATAATGTAAATAACTGATGTCTTTACTAGTAAAAGCAAGAAGTTAGTGAAAGTTGCTTTCTTCTATTTTGTTGATTGCCTGTTAATTTTCTTCTTAGTTTTGTTTTTTTGATCAAAAAAGGAAGGGTTTATGTGGAAGTTCTTATAGCAAACTTCAAATGAGAACTCCTATATTTTTAAATGGAGTTTGCAACAGGGATTTTTTAAATTATTTAAAAAATGCAGTAATGCTCTCCCTCCAAAATAAGTGATTTCCAGAGGGAGGGGTGAGGACTCTATGTGGAGTGATAGGTTAGCAAAATTAAATTTAATAACATGCAAATATTTGGGCTCAAACAGAACTACTGTTCTGCAAGAGAATTTATCTTCTAAGTTTGAGGGAATTGCATAGTTTTTCTTTGCATGTGACCATTAACTGTTAATAAACTTTTGCAACAAATGGAAGACCAGTAGCATGTTATTATGGGGACATTTCTAGTTTAACTCCTAAACTGTTGAAGTATTGTGGGGCTGCTGAACTTCTCTGTCTTTGCTATTGGAGCTTTAGAGCAGTATGTTTAGATCTAATGATGCTTTACTGTGCTTTGCATAAGTGTGGTAAGCAGCAGTGCTTTCAGGGCACGCTTCAGCAGGGAAGGAAGGAAGCTAAGGCAAAATGCTGAAGAAGATGACAATGGAAAAGGAAACAACAATTGAATGGATTCACAAAAAGCAAAAACAACAGAGACACTTGGGAAAGGACTTACTGTTCTGTGATTTCCTTCAGCATTACTGAGCTGAAAAAGTTTGTTTGTTTGTTTTTTTTTAATGTAGTCTTTAAAATACAGCCAATGGCTAATGCAGAAGTAGCTGAATGGAAGAACAGATTCTTCCCGCCCTCCCCCAGCAATTCAGTTCCGAGCTGAAGATTATTTAAGTAGCTTATGTTTTAAATCCATATTGACATATTGTGATTATGAAGTCCCTGTCTTGAATTTCCAGTGCAGTTATATAATTAGGAATTTTACCTGAATCAATCCATGTCCTTTTGTGTAATTTTCTTTTCTTGGTGTCATTTTTCTTGAGCTCGAGTTAACTTTTACAGAGGCCTCTATGCTTTTCACAGGGAAGTTTATGAAACTACATCAAGAACGTGATCTGCTGTACCACATGGAGTACCTTAGGCCCTTGTTTTTTTGGCTTGGGATAAATGAGCAGGGCTGAGACTTAGGTCTTGCACTTGCACTATAGACTCCTTGCAAATGGCTGAATGCAAGAAGTATTGGTGGGAGCAAAAGACGAAAGGGATATGTGCTTGTGCTGGCTAAGATTGTCTTAAAACACCATAGAAAGAAAGAAAAGCAGGATTGTATAGCCAAAGCAGATACTTGACTTTTCTACCATAGGGTTGACTTACTGTTATCTTCAGCTGCTAATTTCACAGAATCACAAATGGTTGAGGTTGGAAGGTACCTCTGGAGGTCATCTGGTCCAACCTCCCTGCTCAAGCATGGCCACTTAGCGCCAGCGTCCCACGACCGTGTCTGAATGGCTCTTGAATATCTCCAAGGATGGAGACTCCACAATCTCTCTGGGCAGCCTGTGCCAGTGCTTGGTCACCCCCACAGTGAAAAAGTGTTTCCTGAAGTTCAGAGGGAACCTCTTGTGTTGCAGTTTGTGCCCGTTGCCTCTGGTCCTGCCACTGGGCACCACTGAGCAGAGCCTGGTACCCTCTTTCTTTGCACCCTCCCTTCAGGTACGCAAAAATACACATTAATGAGATGCCCCCTGAGCTTTCTCTTCTCCAGGCTAAACAGTCTCAGCTCTCTCAACCTTTCCTCATAGGAGAGATGCTCCAGTCACTTAATCATCTTTGTGGCCCTTCACTGAACTCCTTCCAGTATGTCCATGTCTCTTGTACTGGGGAACCCAGAACTGGACCCAGTATTCCAGGTGTGGCCTCACCAGTGCTGAGTAGAGGGAAAGGATCACCTCCCCTGCTGGCAACGCTCCTCCTAATGCAGCCCAGGACACCCATTAACCTTCTTTGTGGCAAGGGCACATCGATGGCTCATGTTCAACTTGGTGTCCACCAGGACCCCCAGATTCTTTTCTGCAAAGCTGCTTTCGAGCTGGGTTACCCCCAGCATATAATGGTGCATGGGGTTGTTCCTCTCCAGGTACAGGATTTCGCACTTCTCCTTGTTGAACTTCAAGAGGTTCCTGTCAGCCTGTTTCTCCAGCCTATCGAGGTCCCTCTGGATGAGAGCATGACCTTCTGGCATATTAGCCACTCCTCCCCATTTCTGTTGTTCAAGTGAAATATTTCTCTTAGGGTTATAGAATTTTGGGGTCATGAAAATAAAATTGCTTGAATAGTGCAGCACTTAAACCCTCAAACTTTTTGTCCACTTTTTGGCTATCATAGTGGCAATTCACTGTTTAATATGTCTGCTGAATGTCAAGTAGATTAATAGTGAACTTGTTACAGCTGGAATTAAGTTGCCCTCAGTTATGACGGATGAATTGGTTGTAAATTCTGTTTCTTAATTGTCTCTTCATTTGGTTGCGTTGATTATTGCTACAAAAAAAGCCCAGCGTTCCTTTACTTTCAAACACATCTCCTTTTCTCCCTCCCCCAACACATACATCACTGGCAAAATGTTAACTACAACCTGGATAAAAGCAAAGTTGTTTATCTGAAGGCTGCTTATGGTGTAAGCTTCTATATGAGATATTTGTAGAAGGAGGAGGAACTCTGACCTATAATCTTGGTGGTTGCTCTATCTTTATGCAACATACCAAGAAAATGACTTTGATAAGAATTTGAACACCAAACCCGAAGCAGAAGAAATTTTGTTTACTTTTTCAGTTTTTAGTTGCTTGAAAGACTTGGGTGAACTTTGTGCCATGTGAAGGGATTAGAATTTAAAACGGAGAAAACAATTCTTGATTCTACTTTACAGCCATACTTACAAAAGTAGTAAGATTCTGAAATTAAACAATGCTGCATTATGAAGAACCTTGAATTCAAAGCCTGTAGGCCTTTAGATTGTAAGCTTAAGGGCTGTGAGAATAATTTTCCATATCGAGGAGATCTAAGAACGTAAAATAAAATGTATGAAAAGACAGTTTAACAGACAAAAATTGTAACTTTGTGAAAACCATAGTTTATCATGCAACACATCTGGAGGCTTGCCTCGCTCACTATTTTTCAAGCTTGTATTTTAGCATAGGTTTTAGCATTTGACAGGTGAATGTTTAAAAAAAAAAAGAAAATAAGCTTCTGTGACACGTGAGTCAAAAGTAGTGAGACAGTTGTGTTTAGCTATTTTTGCAAGAAAAAATTGTGAAAAATAAATTCCTGAAGTGCCCCACTGAAGTATATGACCACATCTGATTAAGGAGAAAGTGAACACCATTTATTTTCAACATGTGTATAGACTGAGAACAATGCAAGCTATTCAGTCAATGATGAATGGTTGATATTTTTTTTTGTTGTTGAAATGCAACTTTACTTCAGACTAGTCTGATTTTTAAAAAAATTAAGCCAAATGTAAAGCTTTTAGCAAACCACAGAATCTTTGCAAAAGCTCTACTGCTGTCTAGCTCTGAAGAACAGGGACTGTACCTTTCAGTAAAGCTGGTCACAGTGTAATTCTTGTGCCGCACTGTTGATAAATTGCGGGTAAGTTGAATAACGTCTATCTCATGCTGTGTGATTCTTTTCCCTCTTATCCCCCTGAGGTCAGGAAATAACAAAATACATAAGATATGTCAGCTCATATTTTATGCTGAAAGAAAAGTGATTGAAATCATTAACATGTGTTGGAGTGAATTTCTGAAGTATGCCGTATGAAGACAAGGAGCTATTATGGTAATTTAGTGTGTTACAGTGGTGTCAAAACATGGAACTTCTCTTTAATTCTTCATGTTAACTGAAAATAGCTAGATCAGCAAATGACTTCCCTGCTGGTGGTTCTGACTCTTAAAACCTGTAATCTTTAATTATTAAAATATCGTTAGGAAATAGATTAAAATAAATATACGCAGACATCTGCTTATACACAGTAAAGATTTCACAGCACTTGTGTAAGTAACATCTTTGTATTACTCCTCAGTTAAAACACTTTGGATTTGAATACTAGTTACATAACACAAAGATGCTTCTGAATAAACCTTGAGCAGTTTTGTGTGGGTTTTTTTTTGTTTGTTTTTTTTTTTTTTAAAAATGTCTCCATTGCACCACTTTGGTATGCTAAAGGTATTCTGTTTTTCAATATCATGTACTCCCCTCCTCCCTTATGCTATATGATTGCAAATTTTGGCCTGGTTATTATGGAATTCGCTTGGGATGCTGACACCTGTTTTGCAGCATTTTATAGAGCAGAGAACAACATCAGCTGAAGAAAAGTTATCCTGGTCATTAGGATCCTTTAAGGGAGATCCATATTGATAAATCATTAGGAGGTTTGTGTTACAGCTGGTGGTTTCGTGAGTGCTTCCAGCTAGCACAGCCCTGCCATTTGTGCTATCCTGTTGCTCATGTAGTGTATTGGGAACTGACCTGGGCTGAGGTGGCCCCTCACTCTTCCCCCAGGCACAGCTGGTTTTAGTCTTGATCGGTTCCATAATCTGGTTCAGCAGATGATCACGCATGTGTGTTATTCTGCATGTGAGAGGAGGCAAGGTAGCCACTGGAAGGGGGAGGGAAGGCTGTGAGAGATGCTTTGCACAGCAGGACCAGTTTGAACTGCTTAAATGCGTTTATCAATCTGTGCTTTGATGCCCTGTGTTGTGGTTGAGTGCCCAGCTCTTCAGTTGGTGGTTCGGAGAGGGGGCTATAGGGACTTTTCTTCACGCTTCCCCGTTTTGTGACTTTATGCAGCTTGGCTTTGTTTGGATAGCTTTTCCTGAAGGCAAAAAGGACACCCCACCCTGTGCCCCCTGATTATTGCATGATGTCATCTTGGATTATTGCATGGTGCCATCTTGAATGTGTGGATAGTTCTGAGGTGACCAAATCCATGCTTTTCGTGTATTTAAATACAATGTATTGAAATGTAATCCATGTTGTATTTGAGCCTATTTAAAAGTTACTGTTTTGAGCTTTTAGCCTGAAAATAGCATAGTTAGAGAATCAGAGATCCTGAAGATCATTTAAATCCCTCTCATACACACACACATGTGCACACACACAATGAATATACCAGAGAAGTGATACATGTGTTTTCTTTCTTCTCGGACAAAATATAAAACCTGATTTATTTTAAATGTTAGCTTGAATTGGCTTGAGAGAAAATTGTTGTGTGTAACTATATATAATGTATTGTTTTTAACAGCTTGCTTTTACACGAGATGGACTATGTGGCTTGTGGAATGAAATGGTAAAAGATGGAGAGATTGTATATCCTGGAACAGAGTTAACACAAAGTGGTGAACTACCTCCAAGAAAAGGTATGGATTTTTAAATTTTTTTATTATTATTTGTTCATTTATTTTTCATCTTGATGATAAAAATGGAATTCAGGTTTCATACTGTCACAAAACTTTGGTTTATCATTACCTGTCTATACAATTTTCAGGTGTTAATGTATTGAAATAAATACAATTGAAACTGCTTTCTTAAAAGTGTACGGAAAGGTAATGTTTTAAGCTTTCATTTGAAGGCTTAAATCCAGCCTTTTGAAATTAAACTTCATAACTAGGCATGTTATTATGAGAGAGGCTTGACAGTGGCCTTTTGTTTGGTATGCTTGGTCTGTTTACAGCTGAAGCCTCTGTTTAAAGGAAGTAGACTGAAGAATGGGGTAAAGATGATACTGCAATTTCTAATTTTGTTTACCAACTTCATAAAGTGACTAAAAGGTCAGCTAAAAAACTGTCCACAATCTGAGAATGTAATGCTTTTTTTTTTTTTTTTTTTTTTCCTTCTAGTGTACTTGAGAGCAGTTCAAACACTGCTAATCCTACAAATGGCAGAGCAATGCATCTATTTAGAGAGATTATTTTGGTGGAGGTGGATTTTATGGATTTGTTTCGTGGCAGGTTTTGCCAAAATTGAGTGATTCTGCTCTTGCCTTTTTTTCTTCTGCTGATTGTGGTGCTCTCTTGACTCCTTATTGAACAGAAAACTAACCTGATCAAAAAAGGAAAAGGTTTATGTTTTCTAATCTATCTGAGATGGACTCACCAAATGGTCAGATAAGTTTTATCAGTAATTTATGTGGCCCTCAAATAAATGAGGCTGTCTCTAGGAGAAGGGTGGAAATACTGCCTTTGGTAGCAGTGAACTATTATTTCAACTTCTGTTACTTCCTGTACTGTACTGGTGGATAGATGTGATGTTTCAAGCCAGTAATGCTTAATTCTATATGGAGAGATTTTTTTTTTGGTACCTATGATTTGTCCCTTTTTAAAAAAGGGGGTGGGGGAAATAAAAAAGAAAAGTCTTTTTGACTAGAGGAAGTTATTTCTACAAGAAAGAAGCTACAATAATTAGTTTGACAGGGGAGTGAATTACATGTTATTTTTATCAAGAGTACAAGCTTCCTAGGTTGTGGGTGGCTGTGTGCTGTGGTAAGAATTATGCTCCTAACTGTTTGAGAACTAGAAAACCTTTTTGTCCTCTTTCTGATGCTGGCCCTGTTGAATATAATTGTTGACATTGGACAAAAATACAACTAATCTTATCAGAAGGGCTACTACAGCAGCTGCTCATGAAATGAGTGGAGGTAGTGTAATATTTTTTTCTTAGGATTGGCTAGTTTCATGTATATTACTAAATGAAGTCATGAACTCGATGCATTGGGGGGTTATCCCCTAAATGAACAGCTCATGGTAGAGGTGTTTTGACAGTCATGGTATAACACGTCAACATACTCTGCTGTCATGTAGCAAAAAGATAACAAACATCTATACTAATAAAGACAATATATTAAAGTAAATTGATGCAGTTTCCTCTTTTTGTGCCAGATACTTACACATTGTTTTTAGAATTGTACCTGTGCTGGTCTTTGACGCAAAACTATTCTTCCAATATCTTTATAGCTAAGTAGCCACAGAGAATTGGGATTTTTGTTATTTATGGTGCTGCAGTGCTTTCAATGGTTCTGAGAAAGCTTATGGAAAGATGTCATAGTATTATTGGTATTTGTTTTCAGGCGAATTATTGAAATGTCAGCTAGGAAAATTGAAGCTGTCAGTTCTGATCCAAAATGTAGTCAACAGTATAAAGTAAAAAAACAGAAGTGCAAGCAAGTCAATCATCTCTAACTTCACGTCTTCATCCACAATTGGGACACCTATTCTGAACAATGATGTGAAGTTTCTTTTTTAAAATGTTGAGTGTATCTATGTCCATGTGACTTGGAAGGAGCAAAAAGGTATAAAGTGTTAAAGGCTGTAGGATACTGTGACTTAAAAATACAGAAATTCTGACAGTTTACTGTAGAAATAAGGCATTTATTTTACCTTAAAATGTCAGTGGCTGTGATGAGACTTTCAAAAGCTTTCTTATATCCATGTGTTTTTTTTTTTTTCTTTTTTTTTTAAAAAAACAAGGCTGCCACTTGTTTCCAGTATAGTGTTGTCGTGGGTTGAGCTTAGCCAGCTGCCTATCCAGCTGCTTGCTCGCTGCCGCTCCTTAGTGAGACAGAGGGAGAAAATAAAACAGAAAAGCTCATGGGTCGAGATAAAGCCAGGGAGATCACTAACCAATTACTATCATGGGCAAAACACACTTGACTTGGGGAAAATTAGTTTAATTTATTGCCAGTTGAGTTGGATAGTGAGTAAGAAAGATAAAAATTAAAACACCCTCCCCTTGCTGTTCCTTCCCAGGCTCAACTTTACTCCTTTGTTCCTGACTTCTCTAGTGGCCTGCCCCAGTGGCACAATGGGATGGGGAATGGGGGTTGTGGTCAGTCCATAACAGTTCATCTCTGCCGCTCCTTATTCCTCACCCCCCGGGTCCAGCATGGGATCCCTCCCACAGGCTGCAGTCCTTCATGAACTACTCCAGCATGGTCCTCTCCATGGGCTGCATGAGAAGAAAAAGCTAGTCAAGGCTCTTTTTGGTCAATGTTGATCAGATTATGTATTTGATTCCATTAGGCAGTAGTGAGTCTTGGACCCAGAAAAATTGGTGGTCAGTTTGCAGCTCTGAACTTGCAGCTCGAATTGAGTTCCATGAAATAAAATCTAGAGTATTTCAGTCTGTTTAGTTGGTAGTTACTTTTTTTTGCGTAAATGATCTACAAATGTAGTTCAAGAGGTGAGGTAAAAGTACATAACAGTAATGATTTATACTGAGATTTATATTAAAAGCAATATATTTTAGTATCAGTAGTCAGATTCTGCTGCTATATTGACTAATTTGCAGATGAAGAAGAGAGGTTGCTGTAAGTATTCCTTCTTATTCAGTCTGTTTTAAGAACTTTTGATTTATGCTCATCCATTGTAACCCCTTTTTCTTCACTAGTGCTATAGCTCTCTTGCTGCTGACTGGGCTGTTGAGAAGAGGTGCTTCATTCTTTCCGGGGATATCAGCAATGGCAATAGACTGGAAGAACATGCTATTGATAGCAAAAAGCATTCCTCTTCTCTCTAGGAAGAGTATGCAAATAGTGTAATTTTTTTCCACTGTTAGCAAGAACGTTTGGTTAGGAATAACCTCTTTGTTTTTTCTTCATGGCACTTTCAAAAAAATGTGTTTGATAAATGCCTTCAGCAGAATATATTTGTATGTTTCCAAGTATCATCTGAGAACACAGCTGTGACAGTAGTGATGTCCAAACACAGGTACACTTTCAGCATGGCAAGTACTTAAAAGATAATCAGGCTGCCCTCAGGAAATTTGGATCAGATTAATATCTTGTATACTAGAAGCTGTGTACTGAAAATAATAAAAAATAATAAATAGTGTTATTCTTACTAAATTCTTAAGTTAGGAAACTATTACTGTAAATTTTTAAGACATGAGTCAGCTACGCAGGTCTCTGTTTTTTGTGGGGTTTAAGTTCCAGGGCAAAAATATGAAATCATCAGCTTCATGCGTCTGTCCTGCCTGTGGTAGACACTGTGGGTTTCCTTTTCTTTTCTCTTCCCCCTTTCCAGAAAGTTGGACCTTTGACAGCCTAGTGCCGTTGAATCCACAGACCTCATTCAGTGTTGCATCTGCAAATAAATAATAAAGTCTAAATGCCACAAGTGATTCCAGGGAGGCTGGGGGAACCCAAATCTTTATGATAAGAATAGCAGTATGTGGCAATTGGTTATAGGTGCTACTGTTCAGACCACGTATGTATCAAACTGTAATAAGCGAGCAGGTATATAGGCTGGCTCCTGCTTTAAGTCTCCTTTCCTGTGTATGAAAGAACTTGTTAAAAGTGAGAAGTGCCTCTTTTCTCTCTCTCTTTTCTGCTTTCCCCAACCTGGGTATAGTGGCTGTACCTGGTGGCTCAAGAGTTCAGTACTCAGCTGTGAATTATGGTACTCTGTTTGCAGCATAGAGGGAAGTATAAAGCCACCCTGTTGAACAGTTTGACTTCATAAGTGTAAAATACTTTATTGCATATTCAACACGTAATTTAAAGACTGCATTTAAAAAAATAGTATACTGGGGAAGAAGAGAAACTTTATTTCTGATGAGGGTTAGGAGATCAGAATGTGGACTTCTGCAGCTGGAAGGCTGTGTAAGCATGCATCCTTCCTTCACAAATGACTATCAGTTAAAGTATGTGTGTGTATATATATATATATAAAGAAAAGCTCTTTGACAGAGAACAAATGATTATTTTGTATTGCAGCTGAAATATTTCCTGGATCTGGGACTACCAAGTACTGTTTCAGAGTGGTTGTAAAATGCAGCCCTTGCCTAAAGCACACAGTGTAACTTCTTGCCTTGTGAGTGGCAACATCTGTTGGGAAACAGTTGCAGGCTTTTTCTTTCTGCCTAGGGATTCCTAACTATATCAGTTCATTGGCATTTAAGAGCAGCACAAGATCATACCATGTAACAGGTGCCCCAGGCAGCTATGCAGTGTCTGTTGTTTCCTTCATTGAATATGAAATATAAGTTCCACCTTTAGTTGCTTCCTCTTTGTCCTCTGTTTATGGTGGATTAGGCTATTGCTGTGCAAGGTAGAGCATGCAGGGTGAGCTACTGCACTTCGGTTTGGAAGCTAACTTCTGATTGAGGATGGTTACTTCAGTTGCTCAGTTTTGACTGGCTAAGCACACCTACCCCAGATTGGAGGCTTAGGGTTGTTAAGAGAAGGTCCTTTCAGGAAAATGTTACATGTTTTTTTTCCCCCACCACAGTACTTGTGCTTTAGTCTGAGAAAAATGTGACAACCTGTTTTAACTTCACTGCAGCATGTTTTTACATGCATTTTTTTGCATGCATTTTTTTTGAAAACTGTCTTATTAATTGTTATTTAGACCTGTGCTGGCTTCACACAAGATTTCTTCCTCCCTGCCCTGCTTTCTGAAAAATCTTTAGAGTTCTTTTTTTAAAAATCCCTTTTGATATGCGTAGCTGAGCTTCCACGGTTATGATGTCTATGTTACTGCTTTCTATCTAGACTGATACAAACTTTGTCCCTTACCATGCAAGTTTTTGGTTTTTTTTTTGCAAGTATAGTGAAAAGTCTTTGTGGAACAGTTTGACATGAGTTTTAGCTTAGCTCCTTCCCACTTCTTCTCTCATTGCTCCCTTTTTCTGTTCAAACAGACAATGAAAAAAAAAACCCCCAAAAAAAACCCCAAAAAAACCTTTCTGGTGGATTTGCATGTCAAAGTTGGTTTCATACAGTACAAAGCTTAAGTTCCAGCCTGGATTGGGACCCTCTGTATTTGCAATGGGGAGTCGGGCAAAATGACTATGTTCATAGCCCTTTGTTGTCATCCTTTTCCAAGGATCTGTTAAAAAGCGTAACAAGTTCTCTTACAGCTGCCTGTGAAACGTAGTGTCTTGTCACAACACCCTTCTACCCACTAACTAAAATCCCAGACCCTACTGAGTGTGTCTCTAGATGTGTGGGTGAGTGGAGAAACAGTGAGATTATGGTGTTACTGTGGGAATATTCTGAACTGCTGGGGCTAAACAGGGTCCTTAGTCACTGGTTTAAATCTGTAATGGAATCTGTGCCTTTAATGTTATTTGCTTGTGCCTTGGAATAGAAACAGCTAGATTCAGTCACATTTTGGACATGTGCTATCATGCTGATGACTGCTGTACTATAGGTTGTTCCTTGGTGTTTGAGAGAAATTGTTATACTCTCTCTGATTTCCAGTTACAAGTGGGATACTCTCTCTGATTTCCAGTTACAAGTGGGATATCCAAACTGCTTTTTCCTGTTGACCTTTGCTGTCGCCTCCTTAGCTCACAATCTCATCTGCAGCGTGCACACTGCAGATATGTCTCCTCTTTTTTTTTCTGTGCTCCTTCAGTCTTCATCTGCCACCTCCTGAGTACTAGTGTTGTGTTATAGGTTGCCTTTAATTTAAAACTTGGCACCTTACACCTTGTACTTGTAATTTAGGCACCTTAAAAAGGTTTATTTTGGGAGGTGCTATTGTCTATAGCCCAATAAATTTAACAGAGGCAATCACAGATCCAGTTACAACCAGATTGGGCATTCACATTTTTTCAGGCCAGATGGAAAGAATAGTTGAATGTTTTTGTACATTGTGATAGGTGTATTTTGTATATTCTGCAGTAATGAGAGCCTTTGATATCCCAAATGGGGTCATGGTGAGTCTGAGGCAGGCTGCAGTCAGATGTGCTCAGTCTGGCTACAGCTGTAAACCTCTTGCTTATTACTGTCTTTTGAAATATGCTGGTACAAATATATGTTTCGGGTATGGGGGGTGAGATAGGAAAAAAGATAAAATTCTAATACTTGTCTGGGTCCTTGTGGCTGGGACATTTTGGGGGATGTCTCTGTAGACTAGGTTGGCAGATAGGAATGGAGGAGCAGTCATTTTTAAGAGCTTGGTAAAAATAGTTGGAACTAAACTCTTCGTGGGTAAGTTGCAAATGCTGGACTTGAGGAATTTTGGGGGATATTTTTAGAAAAGAAGGTCGGGTGAGGAAAGTAGTTGCCAATGTGGCCTTTAATTGCAAGGCAATCTCATGCATTGAACTGGCTGGAGGTATGGATATGAAAATCCATATCCCCAGTAAGAATATGGAAAGACTTCCAGCTGTCTAGTGCTGCTGTGTTTAGAAAATTGGGACTTTCATGCAGCCTTTGATTACAAAGATAAGTGACTAATGTCTGTGTTCTGTCTTTATGAAAGTAATCTCAAAAGGATTGCAAATGCTGTTTTGTTGCTTGGTCCAAGCGTGGTGGTATTATTTTCATTACTTGCTGGTAATTACTAAGATGCTAGATACATCACAGATGTTGAAATGCTGCTGTGTAAAATCAAGCTGATATATAGCTCTCCTTGATTTTGAAATTAAGGCAATTGCTGTCTTTTTTCTATGTTGGAAATGGAATATGAAAACAAGTAAATACTACAGAAATGCAGATAGTTGGGAGCAAAATCTGACTTAAAGTGGATCCTTTGTGATACTGTGTGTTGCAAATCCTTTGCAAGTCTTACGTGATGGTATGGATATTAAATGTTCATCATCCCTAGGAGGTTACAGCAGTGTTTTCTGAATTCTAAGGTCACTGTCTTATGAAATGTAACATAAGACCTAGCACCTGTGACAGTTAACATGGTAAAATACTACTTCCCTCCCGTACTATTAACGAAAGACAATATTGCTGTAAACTTGTGGGCTGGGCTGAGCATGTCACCTTTACATTTCTAATCTAGAACTGAATTCAAGGGGGAAGTAGCTTAACAAGTCTTTCCCCCCCCCCTCTTTTTCTTTAGATGATAGCACTGAATGCCAAACTGCATCAAAGAAAGAAGAGCAAAATGACAAAGAAAAGAAAGATGAAGAAGAGACTCCGCTACCCACTTACAGGGCCAAATCGATCGTTGAGAGTTGGGTGTGGGGCAAACAACCAGGTATTAGAGCTGTTTTGGTCATTCTCATTGAAATATTATGTATTCTATATTGATCACTACTTTCATAGCATCATGAAGTAATTGGATCAAATGTATTTGCTGACAGATGCATCTCTTAGGTTAGTGGAATAAGTTGGATAAGTGATTAACTGTGATTCAAGCTAAACATTTGCTATAATTCCTTTCAGATTTAATTAGACTCCTGACTTGAAGAGTCAATTTGCACATTTCATGCTGCTTGAAGGAATCATAAACTGACTTGGAACAAATGCAGTTATACAGTGAAATGTTATGATGTCTTCAGAATATTTCTTTTCAGTTGCAGACACTGGAAAGAAATTGCTTAGTTTCTGAAGCATGAATTTTCTGCAGGCAATAAAGGTTTAATAGGTGACTTATCTACCAGACCATGAAATCAAAAAGAAAAGTTTGAGTGAACCGTGGGAGGAAGGTTGAAATGGTTAGTTCAATTAGCTGTCTGTCCTGACCTTCGCTGACAGTAATCGCACCTATGATGGCAGTGGAAAAATGGTTTGTGTGTTCACATTTTCATGAATGGCTCTATAAAATACTGATTTTGATTCTGAAGCTAGTTGAAGTTCATGGCTGTTTATTACTGCAGAGTGGCAATTCATTGTCTAAAACTATCCACGTTTAAAAATAGCAGATCAGAAGAAGCTCCACTTCACTGGTTTGTTTTACAGTTCTGGTGTGTGATACTGCCTAATTCAGATGTTGACATATACAAACATTGGAGACATCTGTTGTGTCCCTTTTCCTTTCTGCTTACCCAGAAACACTTGAAGATCCCTGGGAAGAGTATTGTCTCTTCAGCGCCAAAATCTGCATCTGCGTAGCCCTGTTTGCTAGGGAAGCTATTTGTTTCTGTTGAGCCACAGGTCAGCTGCTAGTCTGCTGTCCTCTGCTCTGTGCCAGCCAGCTTGCTCCCTTTTCTTAAGGACAGGAGGACAGATGGACTTGCTGTCACTCTAGCAGTGGGACAGAATTTTTCAGTGTAGGAGGAATGAAAAGAATTGCCACTACAGTGGAAGGGAGAGTGAGCATTGAATATGTAAGCTAAAGGTCATATTATTTTTGGTTTATGTTTTTATTTAATGTTGCTGAAGAGTAAAATAAAACTGTTTTACAAAACAGTTATCTAAATGCCAAGTATCTTACCAGATTTCTCCCAACTGACCAACGTGTTTGGGACAAGACCTGGCCTTTAAGCTCACTGTCCAATTATTTCTTAAAAATTGAAAAAACAGTTGTTTAGGAAAGAAGCGATGTGTGTATGTTTGGAGTTTTCAGAAAGAAATAACTTACTGTCTTGTATTTACTTTTAGTGCTTATATATAGTATGGTTTATTGAAGCACATGTAGATACTTATTCTAGAAATAACTTATCAAGACTTTATCTACTGAGTTGGTCTCTGTTACCATTTGCCTGAAGTTTACATCAGCTTGCTTTGACATACAAATCATTAAACAGTACTACAAACACACTTGCAGTTTATAGAAGTGTTATGGGTAGCTTTTGTTCATGATTGTAGGTAACTTTTTATTTTGTATTTCTGAGAAATATAGCTAACAGCTGCCTTCTGAGCTATCCTAGATTTTGTGGCTTGGTAATTAATTTTGAAAAAAAAAATACAGAGATCACTTCAATTTTGATACTTTGTGTTAGTGTTTCATAAAATGAGAAAAATTGTTTCAAGCTTTTCTTCTGACATTCTTCATAAAAATAAAATGAACCTGTGAACATTTCCCTGTCAAAAGTGTGAAGGAACTTTTGAAAAGGAGAATTGTTTCTTAAATATATTGTTGCTGATCAACTAAGAATTAAAGACTTACTATGTTTTCATTTGTGCTTGATATTCCTTTACGAGTAAGGTATAATTTGGAGATGTGAGCTGGAGTTATTTTACAAAAAGAACTGAAGAGGCATTTAAAGTCTGTGTTTCAGGTCAATACCCTGAACTATTTCTACTGAGTCGAATGATTTACAGTCTTATATTATGAAAATAGTATCTAGAAGTTAGACAGTGTATGTCTATGTTTTAGAAGTGTGGAGGGTCATGCTATTGAACTTCACCAGGCTAATCCAGGTCAGTGGGCCTTGTGATATGACCCATGAGGGCTGAGAGATATTGAGAGCACATAAAAAAACTTGTTCATAAAATGTATCGAGTAGTAGTAGTACTTTTTGTCCCTCACAGTTCCCCCTTGTTTTGGCATCCTGGCACAAGTTCAGAGAAGCAAAATGCTTTCTCTAGTTCTAATTCATGCTGAGATCACTACTCTGCCTGAATAGGGCACGGAGGTCATAGCTTTTTTTTGGAATGTACAGTACTACGCCAAGTACTGTAAAAATGTGTCAGATAGTAATAAATACATGGGTAAGTCATTATTTGACTTTAAGGTGTTTTTCCTCTCATGCATCTTAGTGTTCATCCATTTCATGTTCAGCTCTTAACTGATGTGTGTTTAAATATTCTCGCCTCATTTTTGCCATGAGTGCTTCTTTAAAATATCTTCAGCCTATCCTATTCCTACCAGGTTTTGTGCTCATTAACCAGTTCTTCTGATTCTTCCCAAAAATCTCGTTTTACTACTTTCATCAGTTTTCTTTTCTGAAAATACTTGTTTTTTAGCATCTTACATAATCTGGAGAGAAGTCTGGGTGTTCAGCCCTGGATATCGGGAGAAAAAGAGGAAGCCCTTTGAAGCAGTTGTTCAAAACCTACAGAAAGTAGAGCAGTATTTCATTTTCTTGGGCTTCTTTTTCTTAGTCATGATATACTTAAGGTTGGCTATATTGAGTCAAAGCAAAGGACAGTCTAGTCCAATATCCTAACTGCAACAGCATAAATAGCAATAGCCAAGTGAATAATTAGGTCCCATGTTTATAATACATTATCTGTAGCCTGTAGGCTTTGAACCAGAGGTGGTGGTATGGGGGAATGTGAATGTGTGTTTGGATCCCCTCTGGCTCCCTTTATTTTGCTTGAGCATATGTGTGCATGACATAACTTAATAGGCTTTAATATTTTTGATGTTGATTTTTTTCATTAATTTCTCTAGTCCTTTTTGAACATTCTGAACTTTTAGCATCCACAGCTATACGTAGCAAGGAGCTTTGCAATTCAACTGTTTATAACATGAATGTTGTGTCCTCCTAGTCCTTGATTACTTGATTTTGACATCTGTTGTTTTCACCTAATGCCCTGTTGTTCTTATACTGGAAGAAGCAGTGAGTGGTTGATCCAACCAACGCTGGTGGGGTGGGTTTTTGTCTTTTAAGAATTCTGTCATAATCACCCCTTAGTTGTATCTTTCCCTCACTGAAGATCTTATTTCATGCAAATTCTTTACATACAGAAGATACTCCAAACAATTCTTCCTTCTGTGTTTTTTGGTTTGTTTAGTTTTGTTGCCCCCCTCCCTCCCTTACCCCCCCCCTTATGCCAGGGAATGTGGGTTGAGAACTGTATATACAACTTCAGCTGTGGTACCTCATGGGTTTCATGAAGTGGCGTAATGATCTCTGGTTTCTGTTCTGTCTGTCTTGATACCCTGTTTTTCCAGCTGCTGTGACCAATTTCTTCTTGGATCTAGCCTGCTGTAGTGCCAAGATCTCATTCCTGAGCGGAAGGTTGTTTGGAGCCCCTTTAACACAAAAAAATGGGATTTTGTTTCCCTTGCTCATCAGTGTACATCTACCATTTTATTGCTCACTTGCTTAATTGCCTGCATATTGTTGCAGTTGGCTCTCATCTTTACTAATGTAGTACCAACAGACTTAATGATCTAAATATTTGTCTCCATTTCCACACAATTTATGCATGTATGGAACAGCAGAGGAATTTACACAGGTTTCTGTGGGACTTGGTGCTGTTGTCACTCCTAAGTGTATACTGTCTTATTTGTTCATATTCCTTGATGCATTCTAGATGCGTCTCTATCAGTGTAAAGGGTTGTAACTCTTAACATTTAATGTGTATCAGTATTGGGTGCTTAGAAATCCCTTCAATACACCATGTCTTTGTAGATATAAAATCTGAAAGATCTGAGTATTTTCAACTTACATCCAAAAATGCAGTTTTTGCTTAAGATGAATACTGTTTCTTTTTTTGTTGGTTGTGTGTTTTTGTTGGTTGGTTGTTTTCTTTTTGTCTTGGGGAAAAAGCACTGGCTAAATCTTTCTCAAAGCTTAAAACTGTAGAGCCAGCTCACTTTTGACTGTGGGTATAGTTGAGTATTTATTTAGTACCACTTGAGGTCAGGTAACTTATTTCTTAGAAGAAAATAGAAACAGCTCAACTGGTGTAACAANCCCAAACAAACACCCCCCCCCTCCACCCCAACTTTACAAACTGCTAAATAGATTATGATTCAAATTCACTGTAATCTGGTCTCATTTTGTATGTTTAAGATACTAAATATTGCATACTTACACACCTGAATAGCTGTCTGACTAGAAGATGCCACTTTCTATTTGGAAGTTTCAGTAGGAATGCTACTGTTCTGTCTCCTCTGTAGGACAAAAGATTAAATGAGGAAATAATCTTAATGCAAACATGCTTAAATGAATAAGCAATGTACAGTTGAAGTGGGAATATGATTTTCTTGTGTAGTCAGATCTGGTTTATATTAGCAGTGAATTAAACTATTACGCTGGTAAATCGGTGTCATGACGTAGCACTTCTGGGGTTTCCTGCTGTATGAGTGAGAGCTTGTTTACAGACAGTGTGGCTTCTTGTTTTTCCAACATTGTTAGTATAACTGATTGTGCTAAGAAATGCTTTAGAGGCAATACCTAAGGGGGCAGGTTAAAAAGAGCCATGTGAGTTCAGTGATATACGATACTGTTGAGATACATGTCACTACCAACAGCAGTAGAATCTTTCTGTGCTTGCTTTGTGAGAGAAGACATGCAGAACTGTCATTCTGTAAGGGCTATTAGTTACGTGATTAATTCTAAATTTATACTGTGTACAAAAGTAATTAAAAGCAGTCATGTCATTGAAAAAAATGGTTTTACCCTCCTTTATAGTGATATTTCCTACTTTAATAAAATTTCTTGACTTTAATAAGTCAAGACTTCCTACTTTAATAAAATTACTTTTAACTTCAGATTTTGAAATGAATGTTCAGTCAAAACCTCCTCTGTTTTACATTTTTCTTCTCAGAACTCCTTCATCCCTGTTTTTTCTTGTACTTCCTTGCTACTTGGAATATCTTTTAACTCACCTTTCCCCCCTGCCCCCTCCCTCCCAACTTGAAAGCTGTTGTCCAGCTCCAAGTATCTGCTTGCTTGCTGTTTATGCTCTTAAGGTGTATGTGCATGTGTACATGTATTTTTACACACACACAAGGCTCAGTTCTTGCTGTTTTGTTCTGTGCATGTTTGAGCATCAATTTAAACAAGTTTTGCTCGCAATATCAAACTTTGAAAATTAAGCACCCAGCCACATAATGAGATACGTTCTGAATGTCCATGCAACTATTAATTATTTCTCCTGCTGAATACTAATAAAGTGAGGTCTGCTGATGGTCATCTTCTGAATAGCGGAGCAGACAGAAGGAAGCTGAAAGCTAAACGCCCTTTAGGAATTATATTCTTTGTTGGTATAAAATAATTTTGGGAGCCTATTTAGCTGTGTTTGTGGAGGACATTATGTGTATGTGATTGCATTTTCATCTTTCCCTCTAACTTTGGAATCCACTCATTCTGTGGCAATGGCTTGCAGGGTCGTTAGATGCCTGTTAAGCCAAGCCAACTGCATCCTCTCTCTGCTCTTTGTCCAGTGGAGATACCATGTAGTGGAAGGGGAAAGAGGAGACAACAGATAAAAATCTCTAGGAAATCAGAGCACATTAGTTCTGCTGCTGACAGACGTGTGCTCATTATAACAGTAGATTCTTGCCAAATTCTGTTTGAAATGTGTTTTGAGTGTTTAGGTCTGAAATCTTGCCACACTGTGACATCTGTATTTGACTTTACTAAAGCTTGTGACTCAACCAAAGTCCTTGAAACTTTTCAGTTTGATATTTGCATTTTTAGGGTCCTTAATTTACCAGTTAGAAGCCTTTGATTTTCCCTACAAGAGCTAATGAAATGTGTTAAGAAACCATTTAGTATGTTAAATTTTTTTTTTTTTTTGAGGTGCTGAAACAGGATTAAACATGCTTTTGGACAGGCTACCTGTCTTAGACTCATGTCAGGTTAGTGTCTTGGCTGTGGCTGAGATGGTTTAAGATGTTACTGTCTTCAGCTCCTCGTTTTGCCCCCACAGTTTTGCTGTCATACCTAAATAACGTGTCACTTCTTAATTCTGTTCTGTCAAATGATCTGGGTTAAACACTACTGGTATTTTTCATTCTAATGCAGAGAACTTCTGGCAGGAGGAATTAGGAAGTGAAGACATGTAGTTATGTTAGTTGCTGAAGGGAGGGAGGGATGTGATAAATTTTAACAGAAGATGGTAAAACCCTCACTGATCTTCACTGCAGCCAGAAACATGTCTGATTGTAGTTGTCAGTTAACAAGTATTCTGCTAGTGGTAGCTTGAGAACTTAAACATGTATAGTATGGCTTTAACTCTTACGTTGTTGGTATGGATTAGGTAAATAATGTCTCTCCACCCTTCATAAAATAGCTGACAAAAAAAAGCATTGCAAGGGATGGTTAGCATCTAGGGCTGGCGTAGTGGCATATGAACAGTTTTGTTTAAAGAGTTCCCTGTAACCTTCTCAAATGAAATCTGAATCGTTACTATTAATAAGCTATTCTCTCATTAGTCTGTTTAGTTCATCGGTGTTGTTCAGACTTGAGGGTTTATTGAAATCAATTTCACTGGTTTGATTCCCAGCTATATTTAGAACTTTCTAAAGGTGAACTGAATTTTTGTAAAGATAAGTTTACTTACAGAATAAGAGAAGATTTAAAGTGAGGAAGTATATAGACGTATGTCACTTAAAAACAGTGTTACTTTTAATAAAAGGACAGTTCCTGGTTCAATATTGAGATGTCTGAGTTATAGGACTATTGTAACCTGTTCCAGCATATACTACACTTTGCATATGAAGTTTATTTTTCATTCTTGAAATACTAAAGAAGTATGTATAAAATATTTAAGAGTCGAATTATTTAATTTTCGTGGAAAGCCTTGCTGGAATTGTAGCCATTTGAGATTGTGAAGACAGGGTGGGAAGGGGGAAAGAAAATAATTTTATTATGACTAAATTCAGTGAACTTAACTTTATGCTTCATGCAGGTTATTTTTATGTGGTTTGAATCTTGGTGAGGCTAAATCATATTTTCCGTTAGAAAAAAATATTTTTGCATGCAATATTTAAGTATTTGAAAATAGTATATTGTAACTGAACATTTCTTCATATTACTGGTTTCTGAAAATAAAGACTTTGTGATTTTAGTGCTAATCACTTGAAAATTGAATTTTTCCAGCCCCTTCATAAAAAGTGAAGGCAGAATTCTAGTTGATTCCTTTTCTAGCTTTTGCATTGTCTTAGTTTAACTTTATTTTATTTGTTGACTTCATTGTCAGGAAAGCAAAATAACTTGCTTTTAAAATCCCTTACTTTAGAAAGTGCTGTTGTGAGGTTTTCTTTTGTGACGCATTGCATAGTCCATGGAACTATGGACTGTTTTTGTATTAAAACAGAATTGAACCTTTGACATATTTAAAAACCTACAGCAATTTTTTTTTTTTTTTTTTGTCAAATGAGCTAGTTGTCCTATCAGATCATTGACTAGAATGTTCAGTATCTTACAGGCTACCCTCAGTATGTATCGCTGAACCATTAGGAATTAATTTAGTAGGGGCTGCTATGAAACTATTTCTTCTTTCTGCACAGACACAGTATCGTGTGTGTACAATACAAAGGCCAGCTTTAAAACTGGTGCATCTTGATGTGCATACATTGCATAGGATTTGGTTTTCTATGCAGAGCTCATACAGTAGTGTGTGTCACCTGTTGTGTCAGAATGGCCGGTATGCTGCTAACAGCAGTACTATTGTTGATTGAAAGTGGTTTGAAAGTTACGTAGTTACAGACTTTTAGGGAAACTTCAGCATAAAATAATTGCTGGAGGTGGTCTCTGCCTGTCCTGAGTGTTTCTTTCCAGTATTCCCCATGATATATATTTAATAAGGATGCTATTTTGAAATGAAGGGCTTTTTCATCTAATTCTTCAGCTCTCAGAAATAATTTTAGAGTGTGTCCACGTTTAGATAACTTGCCAGCCAGGAAGGAATGATGAATACCATACCTCTGTATTACTTTATAGACTGCTGAGTCCGGCACCTAGTGCTTGATTTCTGTAGCACCAAACACAGACTCTCTCTTCCCCAAATATAAGCATTAATTAAAGTGCCTTCTTTTTTCTTCATTGACTATTTGTTTACTTTTCCTATAGATACATGAGACCATAATGCGGGGAATGAATCTGCGGAATGAAATCAGTTCTTTTTGAACAATGTTAAGAAAAGTCTCTTTGTGAAGCGGAGAGTATGGTCATTTTTTACTTATTTGTTGTATCCTGGTGGTATTTAAAGGTTGATAGGGCTTTAGTGTTCAGGAAGGGAAGAAAAAAACCCTGATTTTTATCTCTTCTGATTTTTTTTTTTTTTTTAGAGGGATTGTGAAACTGGCATGTCAGTATTGACCATGTCCTGTTAAGATACTCTGAAGTGCAGAAGCCATGTGCTGCAAAATGTTTGTTTGTATTTTTGCTTACAAAATAAAGGTTAAGGCACATCTAAGATAGCAGCAGCAGTCTCAGAACACGTAGTTTATATTTTATAGAAGATTTTACTTTGGTGCAGAATACTTGTTATCTGACAACTACAGTCAGATATATTTTTGCTTTATAATAAACCTTCTGAGTAAACTTCTATATGGCCATAATGTTAAGGGACATTACAAAAGCCAAACCAAACAAACTAAACATGCCTTTAACAGGCATCTGTTTTATTTATGTGTTACTTTACATTGTGATCTCAAGTAGCTGTTTGTATGTAACTTGATGATGCTTCACTGTGGTACAGAGTTCTTTGGGGAATTTTGTAGGGCTAATATTAAGGTCAGTGTAGCTTTTTTTGTCATACTTGTTGATTGTGTCATATTTCTTGTTTGAGTCAAGGTATGAATATGTATAATAGCTGGTATTGCTTTGTCGAGATTTTTTTTTTTTTTAAGGTCTAGACTGCAAGGAACACTTTTTAATCTATTACTCGTTGAAAAAATCCTCATAGTCAGGTGGAAAGATGTAAATTGCCTCAGGGGCAGGAATCTAACACATGAAATGGTGAAATGTGAGTAGCAATGTTGAAAACAGGCTGGGGTGATGGCTGACAACAACCCATAAGTGACTGTGAATGCAATCCCGTGGCAGAGAAGGCCACTTGAATTCTCTGCTGGGTACACAAAGATGCATTGCAGAGAGGGGCAAAACTTTGAAATACTTTTATACAGTTGCAAAAAAAAGTTATGCCTCATTAGATACAGCTTCAACTCTGGAGAGGATCATACGTGTGTCTAAATTTCTGTAGCTTGCAGGCAGGTATTCCAAAAAATGTGTTGGTTTTGTGTTTGGTGGTTTGTTTTTTTTTTTTTTTTTTTAACATTCTCATGAGGACTGTTTACATATATGCAGACATACGTTTTTTTTCGTACCCCTTAGGTGTCAGTTAAAACAAAGGTACTTTTGTGTAGCAGTCAGGCAGCAAATGCAGTTGGCTTAAGGATGAGTACAGTAATTCAGTGCAACGCAGGGTGGGGGTGGTGCAGTGATCAGACTGTTAGTAAAGGGACAGAAAAGAAGCCTTCTAAGAATGCACTTTGATGTTATTTCTAGGAATGACAAAAGAATGTAAAAAAAACCCCAAAAAACCCCCAAAAACCCCCACAAACAAACCAATTTCCAAATTTTTATTTTTAAAATGAGTGGTTTTTTTTTTCTTTTTCTGACACTGTACTTATTACCATCTGTTATTAGATTACTGGGACTTTGGCCTGTTGACTGCTTCTTCTGGTTAGTGAATAATTAATTCTCTAGTGTTGGTACATAAGTCAGATCTTTTATTTGCTAATAGTACTTGCAAGCATCTTAAATTTCTGACATTATTTGTTTCAGAAGCTTAGCAGCTCTTGGCAGTGATCCTGCTGTTTCTGAGAGTGGTTTTATAACTTCTGAGAAACTTAAGATAATGTGTCTCACTGCAAAATAAAAGCATATCCTTGTGGGGACTTGCAAGACTGTTGCCTGCACTTAAAAGAAGTCTGAGGTCTGATGACGATAAGAATTTGCTGTCTAACTTGCTTTTTTTGAAAAGCATAAATATTTCCTTTGACAGGTAATTTCAGACATGAAATAGAAAGGTTCAGATGTGTTCACACAAAACCAGTTTTGATGATAACCTTTGTCTAAACACCTGTTAAGTATGATGGTGATTATGTAATATTGTGGATTAGAAATGTGCGCATTAAATATGGAAACAGAGTTTCACTGGGTTTTGAGGTTCAGACTTCTGGTCAGTTCACAGTTTTCAATCTGTCTTGATTTTTCTTGATACCATATATAACAAAGATAAACACCCACAAAATGATATTTTTCTCTGATTCTCAGATGTGAATGAATTGAAGGAGTGCCTTCAGGTACTAGTGAAGGAACAGCAAACTCTGGCCACACAAACTGCTACAACAGCTCTTTCAGCTATGAGGCTAAAGCAGAGGCTAGTTATCCTGGAACGATATTTCATTGCATTGAATAGAACAGTTCTTCAGGAGAATGTCAAAGTTAAGTGGAAAAGCAGTAGTATTCCTCTGCCTGCTGTGGATAAGAAAAGGTAACAACGCATGCATGAACAAGTTAATGCATTACAAAAGTCATAGAAAGGTTATCAACCTGTGTGTGAGCTTAATGTGATTTCTTCCTTCCTGTGAAACATCAGCAGTAAAGAAACTTCTTATTTCTTAAGATGGTTTTACGTGGTGTTACCTGCCATGCAGTTTTCCTCCTTGGCTGATGCTTACTTACAGTGTCTGTTCATACTGTTGGGTTTTTATTGTAATACATTGCTGCAGATACTCTTTCAGCTATAAGTATACTTTTATTGAGATATTCCTGTTGTCCTACTCAGCTAGAAAGTATGGAGAAGCCTATTTCAGAAATGATGCTGGTGGAGGTTACATAGTTCTACTAACATTAATATATTTTTTGTCAACGTTTGCTCAGTTAAAGCACATAACAAATTAAAAAAAAACCAAAACATAAATGTTGAACAGTTTTCCTTAGTTGGATGAGAAATGCTGTAATGGTACATTTTTTTCATCAAACTGTTTCCAGAGAACTAACTGAATAAGAAATTGTCTGATTACTTTCCATGTCTAGATAGATTTTTCTATTTTTAGGTCAATAAGCTATCAGATGAGGCATTAAAGAAGCTATTCAGTAGCTGAACAAGGTTGCTGTCTGACAGAACAAGCAATTCAGCCAGGGAAATTTTTATGTTAGATTGTCTCTAGCTTCAAAAATGAAAGGAGACAGTAAGTAGATATCATGACTAGTTATTATGGAATTGGAGTTCTGACAATGATATCTTTCTCTGAATAGTCTGTTCTCTGATTTTACTTTTTTTTCAGTTCTGATTAAAAAGAACACTGGTATATTTAAGTTATCAGATTGCTAAAAATGCCAGTTAAAGTCTTTTCTCTTTTGAAAAAGTCATAAGCAGTTTATTTTCTTTTGATGTAAGATTAAAAAGAGAACAGAACTGTTGGTGTCTTTCTGAGAGAAAACAGTAGGGTATCTCCTGTCATTAAGTACAAAGGAAAACTTACTTAAATTAATGTGACTGTTTGCATAAAAAGAAAAGTTAACACAAGCGTATGTGAGTCCAGTGGATATTCATAAGAGTTCAAGCTGTCTCTCGTCCTTATGCACACCAATACAGAAGCTGTAAAGGGAGATTCATAACATTGACACTTGAATGGAAAGATAAGAAATGACAAAATTAATGGAAATAATTATCAGTAATTGAAGATTCGTTAAAGAAATAGCCTATAAGCGTAGTTTATGCAGTCCAAATTAACTAGAAGTATAAATTTCCTAGTAAATAATGGGTACATGAACTGTCTTATGTCTGTGTATTTTGAATACACCGTCAGAATTTCACTCTGGGTAACTATAGGTGACTTTCTGATGGCAATCAGTTATGCTGGTCTAGTTCATTTTTTCTCTGTGAAGCTTTTTGATGTTGGAGGTTGAGTTGGTTGTTCTTTGAAGCAGCTGAAGTTGAATTTTGGTTGTTGACATTTTGATGTTGATCACCTTAATTCTCAAGAGGCAATTACAGGTCTTTACAAATAAAAATAGTGTAATTATAGATGCATGCATATAGCTAAATTATAAAACTGTTGAATATTCAAGTTACACAAATAGTAATATAAATATATATTATTATTATGTAAATTGTATCGAGAAAATGCATATATAATTTTATTTAGCCCAAGACCTGTAGGCAAAGGTGTAGAAGGACTTGCACGAGTTGGATCCCGAGCAGCACTTTCATTTGCATTTGCGTTCCTTCGTAGAGCCTGGAGGTCAGGTAGGTCTGCTCTGTAGTGTATTGCATATATTTTTTGTTAGAAGACAGATGATTCATTAAAGCGTGTGTGTATTAAATATTTGCATAGAACTATACATTTCTAAATGTTAGACTTGCATAACTGTGTTTTATGTTTATGTGGTATTATGCCCAACAATACTGTTGCTGATTGAAGCCATCCAAGCCAGTACCAATGCTGTACTGTGCTGGGATACTTTAATGCTTAGGAAAGAAAATTGGGATTTTGTGAAGAGAACGTATTTTTAATGGCAGGTTTCAGAAAAGTTAGATTTATTCTTCAGACAGGGTCGATCCACATATTACTACATGATAGTAGCAGCTTAGAAAAGGAGTTTGGAGCAGTAGTGTGAAATTTGTGTTTAGTTTGTGTACTCGTCAGCGATTGTCAAATTGTAGAGGTTGGCAGAATTGTCATCTGTGTCACCTTAACCTACCTGTTTGTCTCAGTCTGCGCTGTTTGTTCAGATGGCAGCTGTTTGGTTCACTCTCTGTCCAGCCAGCCCTAGTAGTTCTTCTGATTTCCTCAGCAAATGCATAGTGGGATGAGCTTGTTTAAGAATTGCCACCTTTCTTTATGTATTTTTTCTGAAGCAGATAGTTCTTCAGAAGTCTTGCAGTCAAAATGTTCATGTGAACATTGAGAACTTTGTACGTATTATTAAGTAACTTGTAAGCTTGAGGTTAAAAAAAATAATCCACAAAACATTGTCTACAAAAATTTGTATGAATTTTGTAAAGATGGGAGTGTAACTAGCATTACTGTGTTCCTTAGGTGAAGATGCAGACCTGTGCAGTGAATTGTTACAGGAATCACTTGATGCACTACGAGCTCTACCAGAGGCATCCCTTTTTGATGAAGGGACTGTATCTTCTGTCTGGCTGGAAGTGGTGGAAAGAGCTACCAAATTCCTAAGGTCTGTTGTGACTGGGTAAGTTTCTTTTTTTGAGCGTTGCTGAAGTAGCTGTTAAATGGCAAACTTGCATCTCTTACCAGCTGATAAACAGAATAGTTTATGGGAAAATGAAAATGATTGCTTTCCTTTTCTAATTTTGTTACACAAGCAAGCAAAAGATATAGGAACTGTTTAAATAATGGTCTCTAAATATGATCTAATTCCTTTAACTGAAAAAATCTGAATTTGAGTATTCTGAATCACTGCATGTAGACTTATCTGAAAAATAATGTTTCACTAGTGTAAACTGTAACCACATGAATCACAAAATCACAGAATAGTAGGGGTTGGAAGGCATCTCTGGAGATCACCTAGTCCAACCCAGATGGGGGCCAGAGCAGGGTCACCTACAAGCAGGTTGCACAGGACAGCGTCCAGGCGGGTTTTGAACGTCTCCAGTGTGGGAGACTCCACAACCTCTCTGGGCAGCCTGTTCCAGTGCTCTGCCACCCTCAAAGTAAAGAAGTCCCTCCTCGTGTTGAGATGGAACTTCCTATGTTCAAGTTTGTGCTCGTTACCGCTTGTCCTATCACTGGGCACCACTGAAAAGGCTGTTCCCATCCACCTGGTACCCTCCCTTTAAGTATTTATAAGCATTGATAAGATCCCCCCTCAGTCTTCTCTTCTCCAGACTAAAAAGACCCAAGTCCTTCAGCCTTTCCTCGTAAGAAAGATGCTCCAATCCCCCTAATCATGTTAGTAGCCCTTTGCTGGACCCTCTCCCGCAGTTCCCTGTCCTTCTTGAACCGGGGAGCCCAGAACTGGACACAATACTGCAGATGCGGCCTCACCAGGGCAGAGTAGAGGGGGAGGATGACCTCCCTCGACCTGCTGGCCACACTC